>WNNJ02000387.1:0-215458 GCA_012934845.2 Pomphorhynchus laevis
TATTTAAATGATTAATAAAACTTTATGGGGTGTTTTTAATAAAAAATAAATTAAAAAATTTTGAATTAAATATGAATATTAAATATTAATTTAAAAAATAATATTTTTTCTAAAATTTTAAAATAGTAGCACTATTTTGACAATCAACATCATTGTTTGTCATTAAAATAAGCAGACGGATAATATATTTAATATTAATTGAAATAAAAATAAATTGATATAAAATATTAATTGTCTTTGTGTTTAGTTATATTTCGAAAACACTATTGATGAAATGAAGTATAGCGGCCATTTGTTTGGCTTAGGTATATGCTCAATGTATGCGCCTACAAGCACAAGCTCTTTGTACACCCAAGAACTACATCAATCTACAATGGCTGCTCAGGCTGCAGCAGCATCAGGAGCAGCTACAACGACTACTCCGACAGATTCGTCAATGCTAAGCTTTAACGTAAGTCCAGGAACTCAGTCATCCGGATCAACTGTCAGTGCAATTACGATGAATTCTTCTGCATCCACAATGCTGCCATCAATATCAGATGGCAACACATCAAGTCAGTACTGCAGCATTACTGATATAATGAATAACTCAAACAGTTGTCTTTCACAATCTTCCCAGGGCGGTATCAATCAATGAATCTGTTATTCGAACAGTTACTGACACTAATAGATAAACACCAACTGCATTAAAAGTTATAGCTATGAAAGAAACTTAATATAATGGTAGTAAAATAAAAGCAGAACACATCGTCAATCATTATGGCTACTGACCTTCAGGTCAATTTATTGTTAATTTTATTCTCTCTATATCACACTTATTCACGGCAAAAAAAAACAATAAATTTATGCTATATTTACTTATACAAATACTATAATTGTCTTTCTCAATAAAAAATTTTTGTTTATTAAACTGGCTTTGATGCGGTTAAATAATAAATGTTGAGTAATAAATACGTGTGTTAATAATCGATTAAATATTTGCTCTTTTTGCCACAAAATAAAGCTCTGATAAAAATATTTAATGTTCTATAGCAAATCAATATTTAAATTAATAGTAAATTGCTATTTAAATTTACATTCAAATAAATAAGATTATCATTGAAGAACTTAAATGTTACTGTGGAAGAACTTAAATGTTACTGTGCATCATGATTATTAAATGTTCCATCATTACTATATACTCATTAATATATTGAAATATTAATAGATTATTTTATAGAAACTTTTCTAAATTTGCAAATTATACACTCAGTAGACTGCAATAATATAGACTAATAAATATTTTAAAATCTGAATTGTAAATTTTTAGAAACAACTAGATCCCGTAAAAAATATAACAGATCGTACTTACCAAATTAAATAATAATTCGCATACATTCTTCGGTCATTTTCAATAAATGGAGAACTCGACATTATCATCTACACTTTGCATGAAATTGAAAATTTATTATAAAGTTGTAAATTTATTGACTTACATTTTATTCAATCTTGAATATAATATTCTGAAAACTAATGGTGACGCTATATTAATAATAAATTATTTTAATACAACGTTTTTAATTAAAACGGACAGGAAAGTATAAACCTGAATGCTTCATTACAACATTCGTCGGGAAGCTTAAACCGGAATGCGCACACCACAGACGCCTAGCCCCAATAGGGCGTTTCGATCTTAGTTTACTCATCACTGCATAGTGGTATCACCATTGTGGCCCTGTTGCTATACAACTTCGACAATAATTAATCCTCTGAAAGGAATTCACTAAGCGCACTCTCCTCCACCTGTGACCACCTTACATCTATTATGGTTTGCGTAAGCAATGGCTTCACAGGACAGCACTTGTGCTATCATTCCTTCATTCACCGGCTTACTAAGGTTGCTGAACAAACAACACGCTTGTATGCAGCTTAATCACAATGCACTAGCAAAAGCTCTCTAGCTACAAAGCGCTAGCAAATCTCTAGCGCAGATGCTAAGATTCGTCACTCCACATATAGTGGTTATATGAATTGAAAACTACTGGTGACGTTTGATTAATAAAAAAGAATTTACACACGGTGTAAACAAGCGTGTGCTGTTTGTTTACTGAGGATTAAGTACTGTCGAAGTTGTGTAGCTACAGGGCCACACTGATGATACCACCATGCGGTGATGAGTAAACTAAGATTAAAACGCACCATTGGGGGCTAGGCGTCTGTGGTATGCGCATTCCATGTTAAACATCCCCACGAAAATTGTAAAAAACATGCAGATTTATACTTTCCTGTTCGTGTTAATTAAAAAAGTTGTATTGAATTTCTTTCTTATTGATATAACGTCACGAGTAGTTTTCAATTCATATAACCACCATATGTGGAGTGACGAATCTTAGCATTCGCGCTAGAGCCTTGCTTGCGCTTTGTAACCATTGTCCTTTAGCTGCATACAAGTGTGTTGCTTGTTCAGCAACCTTAGTAAGCTGATGAATAAAGGAATGAATATAATATACTAACATATTATATATAATATATAAATATGATATATTATTATAGCAGCAGTTAGTAATTGAAAAATAATCTATTGTTTTGATTGTAAGAAATTACAATTACAATTAGAACTTACAATTCAAGTTGCAGATTCAAGTTGCAGATTCAAGTAGCGGATTCAAACTGCGGATTAAGGTTGCAGATTAAGGTTGCAAATCAAATTGCAGATTCAAGTTGCAGATTCAAGTTGCAGATTAAGGTTTGCAGATTCAAGTTGCAGATTTAAGTTGCAGATTCAAGTTGCAGATTCAAGTTGCAGATTCAAGTTGCAGATTCAAGTTGCAGATTCAAGTTGCAGATTCAAGTTCCAGATTTAAGTTGCAGATTCAAGTTGCAGGTTGTCGGTTCGCTTCGTTCGTCGACTTGACAAGTTATTTAAAAATTTGAAGGAAAAAATCACGTTGAAAATTTAATAAGTAAGGGAAAACTAAATTGTGGCTCTGAATAGCAGACACAACATCGACGAATCCACGAATGGCACAACAAAGTTCACGAAAGCAGACTACGTAGATAAGCAGAGAAGTCATCCCAAATTCGCGACAGAATCATTAACCGCCGCAGCATCGTCATACCTACATATGATAAGTTATCATCATTTTGCCGAGTCGGTCTTATCAGACTGACGCTACGCTCAATCTGTCCCTGGCGAGTGGGAATGTCCAATGTGCAATATGTCTTGTAGAATCACTAAATTTGGAAAATTCCGGATTTACGGGCTCCTTCGTTCTAGTTTTTAAGGTCTGGTCGTACATTTTCTGTTTTACAACCTCAACAGCTTGCAAATATCCCAGCTCTACGTGTCGTAAACTTGAATGATATACCCTCCTTAGATCAGTTGTCTCAGTATCTAACTAAATCGGTTTTGAAAAGAATAGCGATGGTCACTAAATATCTAATTGCCAAGGCATTTCCAGCCTCTTAAATGCCTTTGCGGATGAGAATAATTCAACAAGCTGGTTTCGTTTGTTCACTTTCTCTCGACTCGTGCTTACATCAGTGAATCATCCAAGCAATTTCTTACAACTATCGTTCTATCAAGGATAGAACTTTTAAATTTGATGATTTCTTCTTGAGATTTCCCAACAATCGCACCACTATATTCCAATAAAAAATAATGCCCACCCGAAGGCACCGAAATCAAAAACCTTCAGCGAGCAAGTTTTTATCAAACTTGCGGACTGTGATTTTCGCGGTGCTGTACGCTACTCACATCCTCTGACTCCTTTGATGACAATGTAGAGAGTTCCTTTCATACCCTTAAAAAATGCACCCTTCACGCACAAGAGACAATTTCATGCTTAAGAACTATCCTTCAGCAAATTCGAGTCATTCCAACTCTTTCGAGATAAGAAAGACCATATCGAGTTTCATCACTGGTTCGGGACTCGGAATGGATGGCCTTTGCCCTCATCACTTGAAAGACATGATGTACTATACTCAGGTGATGCAGTTCCGTCGCTGGAACTCACTCTGTCTCGTGTAATTTATGATTTAATCAATAGCGATCTCGTCGCAGAAGAGTGCAGCTTTTCTTTTCAGCGTTCTTATTGCGCTCAATAAAAAGGATGACGGGATTCGCCTAATCGCAATCGGGAGCACACACAGTCAGATTGCTGCAAAGGTACTGTTTGTAAGGATATCACAAAAAGTAGATGATAACCTCCGTCCATATCAACTAGGATGCTGTACAACCTATGGAGCAGAGGCGATTGTTCACGCAGTCCGATCATTCATCATGAACTGTCAACACCCTACAGTTGTTCTCAAAATAGACTTTCGAAATGATTTTAACACAATAGATCGTGGAGTGCTTCTCAAAGCAGTAAAAGACCACGTCCCAGAAGCATTTACATATTTTCATTCTGTCTATGGCTCTCAGAAACCCTTTGTTAATAAAGACCGAATCATTTGGTCAAAAGCAGTCGTTTAACAGGGTGATCCCCTTGGTCCAATTGGTTTTGCTCTAGCAGTAAATCTTATTTCGCACCATTTTCAATCCACCTTTAATGTTTGGTACTATTCGACGCAACGCTTGGAGGAGATGCCTCTGTTGTGCTACATGATTTGGTAATGATTTTGGTAGCAGCCAACCGTGTAGGTCTTGAGCTTAATGCAGGCAAATGTGAGCTTATGTTCCTAAATATGGGGTAACATGAAATCGAACAAACAACTCCAACCTTCTCATCTGTAGCCCCAAACATAAATGCGATTGGACGGGAAAATTTGCAAATCATTGGAATCGTTGTCTTTGAAGAGAATTCACCGAAAGATTTGACCCAGAGCGAGGGGCAATTGATATTGATGTGTACTATGGTTTGCGAGCTTCGTGCTCACGAAGCACTTTTCCTTGTATGGAACTGCATCTACATGCCCAGACTGCTTTATAAGTTACGTACAACTCCTTGCTTCAACATGAACGCGGAACTTTATAAGTTCGACGATATCCTGATAAAATATTTATCCCACATCACAAATCGCGCGATAACGAACGATGCTTGGTGTTAAGCTTCATTGCCCGTGCCGTTGGGTGGTTTGGGGATCCGCAGTCCAGCGGACATTGCACTCCCGGCTTTTTTATCGTCTGTTGTGGCAACGAAGGACTGCGTCAACGATCTTTAGAATAACTCTACACATTGCCCACATTTTGACACTGGGTACTTAACTTAATTGGCCAAGATGGGTCTCTGTGAGGAACTGACTAATAGCCATAAACAATCTGCTTAGAACACTTCCCTCGTCAAATGAGCTCATGAATCTTTAATTGAAGGTTTGGAATGCGAGGCATATCGAGTGAGAATTATGGCAGTCTCCACCAGCGAGTCGTGTGCTTGGCTCAACACAGTTCTGATTGTGCCCTGGGAACTTTGCATGATGACGAGTTTATGTAACTGACCATTTCCATCAAACTCGATCTTCCTACATATACTCCACACAATGTCATTGTAAAGCGGCTCTTGACGAGTCAGGTCGGCACGGATTGGTATGCAGAATTTCGACAGGCAAATTCCCCAGACAAGCTGAAATAAATTTAGTGATAAGCATAGTCCTCAACACCGTTAACGCCCAAAACATTTTAGAGCCATTCAACTTATGCAGATGGGACTGTCGACATCCTTATAGAGTCACCATTTTCTCTTGGGACGCCACCTGCGTGGACACCCTAGCAGTCAGCAATGTTAGGAACCCAGCAAGAATTCGGGCGAAACAGCTTAATATGCCGAAGAGCGGAAACAGCTTAAATATGCCAACCTGACGTGTCCAACATATTTTACTTTTTTGAATTGGAGACTTATGGACCACTGGGCTCTTCGGCTCTGGTTCTTGTTAAGGAGATAGAAAAAATATTAAAGCGAATTCCTGGGGATTCACGTGCTACTTTGTATCTCCTCCGATACGTTAGCATCACAATCCAACGCGTAAAGCTGTCATCATTCTGGCAACGGCTTCAAAGAGCAAGAACATAGTAGGCTGGTTGTAAGTTGACGATTAAGATGATGAAGATCTACAAGAACTTTGCTTCGGCATTGTCTGCTGCAAATAAGAACTGAATATTTAATAAACTGAAATAAAAATAAATTAGTCATTGCTGATCTTTCTTTAAATATAAGCTTACCGTAGATAAAGCTTATATCTTTTGTCTTTTAAATTTTTGAACTTCATAGCATGATCAATAAAAACATCAATTTATTTTTATATTTTGTTTACTGCTAGCATCATCAGGAACAAACCATACAATTTGTTCATCAAAATTGCTCCAATTTGTTCAAAAAATAGTTCAGCAAATAGGAATAAGACAACGACATTAAACTCATTAACAAATAAATAAAAGAAAAATTTGGAGGTTGTAAACTGATACAAATAATTGTTTAGTTGTAATGAATAATGAATTATTATTTAATAGTTCAAAATTTAACGAATTATGAAGAACAAAATGTTTACAATTTCAAATTTAAAAATATGAATCAATGTGTTATCCTTACATGTAGATTGTAATATTTTTATTATTTCGCATACAGATTAAATTTTTATTAAAAATATGATTTGAACAAATTATTCCCGAGGCATAGATTCCTTGTATAACTTGGATTTTTAAAATAAATAGGTAATGACAGTTTAAAAAATATTATTTACCGTAAATCTATTGCAAAAATTAAATGTGACAATTTTAAATCTCAATGAGATTTAAATCCCAACGATGTAGTTTTAAAATTGAATTGAATAAAATAATGTAATATGTAAATTATATAAAAATTATATTAATATATCTTTTAATAAGAACGACGATAACAGTAGTAAGTACCGTTTCGTCATCACAATGACTCATCAGTGCCAGATCCCGGCCAGAAATCTTTTTGGGAATGACTCATCAGTACCAGAAATCTTTCTGGTACTGATGACAATTGTTTGATGACACTGCATGCTGCCTTAATCCTATCTATAAGCAAACAGTAGTACACTACATTTCAGTATTGGTGGACTTCATCAGCTACTGATCCAATACCTACGTTCCACGTTTCGATTCTTTCAATGCTAGCTGACGATCCCTCGACCCGTCTGCTTTTATTGGAAATTAGATTGTATAAAAAACTTTTCGTCTTATATTTTACAAATTTAATTGAAATCAAATTACCTATTAATCACCTATCAATTAATATTAATTACCTATTTTTCCTAATGATTACTATTATCAAACAAGTCTTCTATAGTTTGTTTCGTAAGTTTAAGTTAATATAATTGTGCAGTAATTGTTACAATTAAAATTTTTATAACATTTCACGTTGCTTTATTCCTATTTAAGGGCAAACAGCAGTACGCTAATTTCAGTATAGATAGCGTAATGCTGTTGGCTTATATTTAGAATTTAAGCAACCTGCAGAAGGAAGTCATCAAAATTTAAATTATATCAAATCTCTTCACATTAATTATAATCTATTATTATCGTGATATCAATGGTATAAACTCTGTATCCGCTTACACTGAATATCGGCATTAAATCTTGAAATGTGAGGTCAATTGTGAGTTAGTGTGGTGTTTCTAATTTAAGGATCGTCTTTATTGACAATAAATTTCTTAGTAGGGTAGTCTTCGTCTATTTTTATCTATCTCGAAATATTCCTGACAAGAACATTTTAGGAATGTTAAAAGATATAAATCAAATCAGCTAACTGAGTCTACGTATTTAATATAATTATAAAATAAACAAAACATAATAATGCTAAATCAAAATTTAATAATTAAATAATAAAATTAATAATTGTTTTTAGATTTTCTATAATTTAAATCAAGTTTAAAAAATGAAATGTAAAATAAACGTCATTTTTATGAATTGACTAATATAACAGACGTTGTATCAGAATAAAAATTAGAGGTCATCAGGAAGAACTGCTATGCTATCAGGTTTCTGTCCCTAACTTCTCTACCCAACATAGCAGCGGGGCCAAATACACGCTAATGGTGTATTTCCTCTGATAAAACTATCTAGTATCTTATTCTAATACAAAGTATATTATTTATTATCCATCCATAAAAATTTGCCACTTAAGAGTTTAAATTTATTCTTTATATTATTGTGTTGATTTATATATTTTACTATTTTCTGCTTGATGTTATTTTTATAGTAACCTAGTTTAAAATATGTATCTATTAAATTATTTAAATGATTTTGAAGAAAGCCAATATCATTACATATTGTTGCAATTCTTAAAATTTCATTATTTAATGTATTATATTTTATATTATATGGTATGCATGAATGCTCATGCAAAATATGTTTCTTGTAAATTTAAATATGTCATCTTTACGATATAAATTAATAGTAGTTTTAGTTAATGTTAATTTAATGTTCATATCTAGAATACACCTTCTTTATCATTAATATTGATTTTGTTAAGAATAAGGCTTTCTGGATAAATTTGTTCACTAATTGAATAAAAATTATTAGAATTAAATACGCAAATATCATCAATGTATCGAAACATATATTTCATATATTTATATAATTTAGATTTATTTTTTAAACAGTTATGAACAAATTCATATTCTATAAAGCTTAAAAGCAAGTCAGCTATAATTGGGATACTATTACCTCCCATTGGAACACCTTTTACTTGTCTAAATATAGATGTCCCTACTTTTAAATAATTTTGATTTATTAAAATATTTAAGGATTCTATTAATTCAATTTTATCCATATATTTATATTTATATGATGGTTTAATTTTTTGAAGATAGGCGTTATAATTATTATAACATATATATGCATATCTTTTTCCGAATATAAGGTTAATTAATTTTACTAACGCTTCTTTAATATCTACTAAATCTAGATTTGTATAAAGCGTACTAAAATCGTATGTATTTATATTTTGAAAATTTATTCCTTTTGTCTGTTCTAAAAATTCTTTTGTAGACTTGTAATAATTGTTTCTAAACTCAACTCACTACGTTCATATGCTGGATTTACATTTAAATCATTAGAATTAACCTCTTTCATTAGTATATCATAAGAAAGCTTTTGAAATTTTGATGAATTTTTTATCCTGCACGTCGCTTTAGTACTCGGTCAACAGCAATACGCAACATTGCATTTTTTGGATTAACAATTAGATTAAATGAAAAGAATATAAATTTTTCACATTTTCATATGTGAATATTCATATATTTGAATTATTTTTCTGCAGTGTTTGATAGTTTAATTTATTGCGTTAAAGTTCCTTGATACACATTATTAGTTTAATGTAGCTTGCGTTTATTCGATCATATCGTGCTTTTTAACGACATGATTAAGTAAATAACCTAAAATAAATAACAATTTTACATTTGTGTTAAAATACGCAAAATACTCGAATACTTATTTAGGCGTTTAAATATTTGCTCTTCCCTATCAATGTTATATCTCTCATAGTTTGTGCTTGAACACAGATTACTAAACCTCATTATGAATCATGAAAAATATGAATTGCTGCTTAAAAATTTACCCTTGAAAGCTTATTCATATTGTTATAATAAAAGCATTCTTTTAATATTCACCCAATTTAAACACTGATAGATATACTTCTAGTTGAAATCAACTCTTCAAGGTATTTATGCTTTAAGAACAGTTTGATTAACAGTTTAATTTCATTATTATTTTAAATACGGAAAAGAATCTCAAAATATTAAAGTACTAGGTGATTTATTTTGTTTAGTAATTGACATGTTTAATTTTTTTAAATTGTTTGAAGTAAAAATGAAATTTAAGATTCAAATTTAATTCATAGTCTCACCAATGTGTGATGTTTTATATGATTGCATTATCAAGGAATTTTATTAACTATTTTGAATGTTCTATTCTGAATGCACTATTTTGAATGTACTATTTTGAATATACTAAATAAATAAAATTTCTTTTAAAATAAATTACACAAGGTCCAGGGTTAACATGTAAAATAAAAACAACTATAACAAATCAGATCAGCAACCACAAAAAATGTCGTTGTTAATCTTCGCCAAAACTCACGACCTCAGGTCCAGTGGGATCTAAGCCCTTTAACCAATTCAACACGCAGCCTTCCGACTGAATCACCCGAGGTTTTTCACCCTTTCCGAAGAATCCAATTGAGGCCGACTATGCTGGGTAAACGAGAGACAATGAGCTTGAGAAACCTTAGATTTTTCTTCGGGATACGCTTCTAGAATAGAAGACTAATTACGATATAGCCCGTGTACCCAAGAGGCTCACTTTGGTTTTCCCATTTAATGACAGATGCTGAGCCCATTTCAGGGCCCACCTATCTCTCTCTTCAGAATACGTTTAAGTCTATCCAGATCAGCTTTCGCCGACTAATTCACCATAACGGTGAACCCTAGGTATTTTACTCGACTCGAGAAGATAAGGAGTGGATGAAGTTGCAAAATGGAGGAGAGTGCAGAGAATGCTAATCTCTTAAGTTTATTTTTGGTCGCAGGGTGCCATGAATGGTAACCAACTGCGATTTGCTGGAGTTAAGAATAAGATTGGAAGCGGGGAACTGATCTTTTAATCTTAAAAAGAAACGGCTGATTTCCGAAAATACATATTTGCACCTGCGTCCAGAAAACAGGGTCTTGATATCATGTTTAAATTTTCTATAGAGTACAATGGAGGCAGCAAGATACAAGATTGATGAAAGGGGGATCCTTAAGGCACACCCGTAATAGGGTAGAACTGACGCACATCAGGGTCGTCATCATAGTAGAATGGCTTGGTGCACGACAAAATCTCTACCCTGTTAACAATTCTCGCAGGCAACCCGAGAGACCTTAGATAGAAGATAATGAAGGGTATGGAGATACTATCAAATGCAGCAGAAAAGTTAAGGAAAACAGCCACAACGAGATGATGGCTATTATCCCGACAGAACTGCTGCACCTCGCCAATTGCTGAATGGATCGAGCGACCTTTAACAAACCTATGAAAACCTGGTGGGATTAAATTACTCTGTAGATGGTCGCGAATTTTAAGCGCTTTTTCGTAAATGGAGATGAGGGAGCTTTGTATCGAAATGGGCCGCAGGTATTTAGGACAAGAGACAGTATTTCTTTTAGGTATAAAAATTCTACGACTAATATCGATGCCGGCCACATATGTAGAGGAGGCCAATAGCATTGTGACGACCACTTCTCTTCTTTGTTCGGCTGTCAAAAGCTGACAAACCCGAAAATAATGTGGAGCTACGGATTTGCAAATGCCCGGGAGGGACCCCAGGACTTAAAGATATCTGTGACAGATTGATCCCTACTCTTGAAGTCCCCCAAGGCGGGATTGGATGAAGTGATTGAGTGGCTCCATAATTATGTAGGGATAGCGACTTTTCTAAAACTATATCAAGACCTTTACTACCAATCCAACCCAAACAGACAAATTTCTCCTTCATGAA
This sequence comes from Pomphorhynchus laevis, assembly GCA_012934845.2. NCBI lineage: Eukaryota > Metazoa > Acanthocephala > Palaeacanthocephala > Echinorhynchida > Pomphorhynchidae > Pomphorhynchus > Pomphorhynchus laevis. The sequence goes on from WNNJ02000387.1 coordinate 11,424, forward strand.
TATCTTCCAAAAGAAAGACTGAGCTGGATTAAAGGAAGTAATGCTTGCCCTATCCTTACCCAGTTGGAACCTATACATAGTGCTCCAATATTCATTCGAGAGTGCCTATCTGGCAGAACAGAGAGATTGGAGAGACACAGCATATAAGCTAATATCTTGAGTTTTGTAGGAGTGTGACTGTAAATACGACCTTTATAGGTAGTCGAATGCAATGCGGTAGCTTTGGAAGAGATGTAGGTATAAAATTCGGTCAGACTATTATTCCCAATTCGGGGAAAGCGTTGGATAGCTGCCTGAAAGAAAGCCACTCTGATAGGGTCAAAATGGAATCTCATCCGAAGCAACGTATCCTCTTCAATCCGCTAACGAATTAGGTTATGAGAGGTGGTCAGATGTTGGTGCGACTGCTTCGTGCAGAGGGGTTTCAACCACCACCTCTTATGAATCAGTAGTATGTCGATGATAGAGTTCGTTGATGTGCAATGAAAGGTAGGAGTCGGTGATTTATGTATAAGATAGTCGTTCCTGGCTCCGCGGAGTGCTGCATTAATCTAACGACCAGTTCTGTCGTTGAAATCGCCAAGTACTATGTCATAGCCACTATCCAAAATCCTATCCAGGAGGTCACGGTTCTTGTGATTCTCACATGGACGGATGTAGATATTGGCTAGACTGAGGCGTTTACCGTTCTTACAGAGTGATATAACTAAGCAAGACAGGGATGGACAAGAGAAGTTTAGCAGGAGGGAGGATATTAGGGAGAATTTCACTAAGGTTAGAAGACCTTGAGATGAAGAGGAGTGAGGTGGGGTTATGTGAGGAGTATAATGGGAGCAAATGTGCTTAGGGATGAATCGAGTTATGTCCTGGGGGAGACGGATAGACCGCGTCTCCTGAAGGACTATAACATCTGCATCTCTACCGGATAGAAGGCTTAGGGCAGAAGCACCTCCCGAATTCCACTGAAGAATATTCAGTGTCAAAGATTCACGAGTACTCTACATTGCGTTAGATTAGCTGGGTGGGATTGCCTTACCCATACTGAGCTAGTAGCGGAAAGCTCGCCCTCTCTGCCACATGTCCCAACTAGGGAAGACACTTGCCCACGGGCATTATCTTCATTTCCCAATATTACCGCTACTTCTCCAGTCTTAGACTTAATAAGTTTTTCTATCTTGACCTGTGGAACTTTCGGAGCAGAAGCTCCTCTTTTTGCCGGAGGGACATAATAACTGGAGTCGAAAAGAACGATGCACCATGTTTCTTGAACAGCGACTCCAATTGCTGAAAAATCTCTCGTCTAGTAGCGTTGATAAGCTGTAAAATATTGCTATGAAATAGGGATATTTCGTGAGCCCTGAAACGGGATCAGCATGTGTCATTGAATTGGAACACCCAAGTGCGCCTCTGGGGTCAGAGCAAATATTAAGGTTTCTCAAGCTCCCCATCTAGCGATTACCGAGCATTGTCCGCCTCGATTAGATTCTTCATGGAGTGAGAGACTCCGGGTGGTTTATTTGGAGAGCGGCGTGTTGGATTGGCTGGATGGCTCAGATCCCTGTGGGCCTGAGTCTGTGACACAATGAAGGCTTTATTAAAGACCGGACTGACTTTGTTTTCTATTTCAGAAAACAAAGTCAGTTTTTTTATTATTCTTTTTCTGCATGTTTTTCCTTTAAAACTTTTTAGTGGTTATATAATTGTTAACAAAATCTTTATTATTATCATCAGGAATTGTATCAGTAGCTATTAAACTTTGTGCATTTTTATACCGTTTCAGGAATAAGAACTACACATCGGTTAGGTCAAAGACCAAAATAATAATGCCGAGCAGAAACGAGTATGTATTACAAACAAAAAATATGAAAATATATAAAAACCAACAAACCAAAAGAATAAGTAATTCACAAGAAATTCATTTCAATCAAAATAAAACGTGTTTTCTTTTGATGTCTGCTTTATTTTGGTATAATTTTTGTTTACTTTTGATTAAAATTAATTTCTTGTGAATTACTAATTGTTTTGACTTTGTTGGTTTTTATATATTTTCATACTTTTTGGTTGTAATACATACTCCTTTCTGCTAGGCATTTTTATTTTGTTCTTTGAACTAACCGATGTGTAGCTATTATTTCCTGAAATGGTATAAAAATGCAAAAAATTTTACAGCTACTGATACAATTCTGGATGATGAACACAGTTGTGTTCGACTGAATACACCTTTTTTTTTCTAAAAATATAATTTTGGTTGTTCAGCTGTTTTTCATATTAATATGTAAAGTTAACCAAATTTCACATGTTTGTCAATATCAACATTATACCAGCGTCAAGTTATTATTAGGGCTACTCGCAATGTTTAGTTGAAAGTGTTAAAACAAAACATCTATATCCGTTTTATTAAATGATATAACTTCATCATAAATTATACAAGCAATATTACTATCTAATTATAAAAATAAACATCAATTTTATCTATCATTCCATAAAAAATATCTATATATTTTTACAAAATAGTATTTAAACAATACCATAATAGTATTCTTAAAAGCAATGACCATTTTACCTTTTACCGATTATTGACAAATTTAAAAACATCCAGCTGTTCTGTTGTCCTTTAGCTTTTTGAAATCCAAAAATGAATATTTCACTTAGTTCTCAAGATGGTTCAAGCGACATTTCCTTTCAAGATGCATATGTCAAAATACGCGTTCAAGATGTCGGAAGAGCAGACGCACCAGCTACTGTTTTAGCGTCAATGGAACAGCCCATATACGAGCTACCTACAACCATACAATTTCATTTTGATCGCTCCTGTATTGAAAGAGCGGTAACTCCATGCTTATCGGTACAAATTGAGGATTCTGATGGTAAGCTGTGCTTTATCAACGATTATCGTATTCCCCTCACACCTTATATGGATCATGTAGCGGCCGTTCTACAGCCAATACGATAGTAAACTGCGTATATTAGTTATTAAAACCCTTAAAGTATTACTATTTTATGCAGTTTTAAATATTATTATTTAAATTCAAATAAATTCTATTATGCATATAAAAAATATGTTGCAGCTTCTACAACGTTTATTGAATGCATCTTATATTCACATAAATATCTACTAACCTGTACCTTTGGAAACTGGTAAATTAAAAACTGGTATACAATTTTGTTTTAATACATCAAAGTTTATATTTATGTTAAATGTTTTGAATTATTCACTTGTAACCAGAAATATTCCATCCGTTGCACTGGGTCGAAATTTAAATCGATACAGTTTAACAGTTTCGTTATCGTTGATCTAATAAGAATAGAGAAACAATGTTTATTGAATTTTCTAATAGTTGATGTTGGACTGCTATCTGGTAGGACAATCAAAAATATATAAATAAGACAATTTAACTGAGGCAAATTTTTATAAAATTATTCATATCCTTAGAATACTCTTTCGCCACTGCTCATCGACAAGGTCTTACACTGTAAGCGCTTCATTAAACCAATATCTCCATCATATAATCTACTATGAAATTTTAGTAGAATTGCAAATCAAAATATCTCCCTCATATACCCAAGTTCAAATTATATCGTGATAAGATTGAGCATTAAGCTTGTTGTTATCAATTAAAATATATCAACTTTTGTAATATCTTATTGCACAGTCGTTTGTTAATTCCGATAAATTAAATGGATCTGTGACCACATATTAATAAAATAGAATATATATATCATTAAATTAATAAAACTGTTACTTAGTTATTAAGTCAATTATATATATTTTATAAACTAAATATATAATGATAAGCATAATTTATGATTATTAATGATAATTTATTTCCTTAGAATAAATTTATTATTTAGGATAATTAGCATAAATTTAAAATAATTATAGTTTTAAATATTTATTTATAAATAGTATTTACTTACATTAATAATATATTTTTGATAATAAAATAATAAATTTATTCTTATGGAATAAATAATTATTTGTAATCAGAAATTTTGCTTATCATTATATAAGTATACGTTAATATATTGTGATAAGATATTAATGGGAGTAATAGGAGATAAAGACACTCAAAGTGTGTTGCTTAATTCCAATCTACTCCATTATTTTGTATCAGTGACTGTCACTGCGGAAAAATTTGTATCACATAAATAAGATTTTAAAAATGACCACAAAATTTTAATTGTGTTCGTGCAATCTCAGAGTATTTATCAATTACTTTAATCCAGAACACAGTGAGTGTTATTTTTCAATCACACTTTTAAGGCTACGATCATCTCAATGCTCGCAGCTAATATTTAAGTACACACCATTTGATATTTCACCTGGTTTGTTGATATATGGGTTGCAAAATTATTCACTTGCATTTCGTGGATCGTTTTTAAGCTGGAGAAGTGGCGATCAGACTTTTTAGAAAGCAAAGACCGGTGATCGTATCCATACTTAGAAAAAACTTCTCTGTAGCATCCAAAAGTCTCACTAATTTTTGAAACATGTTCAATAAGTCCTTGTTGAAGTGCAGTCTCCTCAAATCCAGTTTATCTTTGAATGTCTGCCAAATTAAAGGCAATAGTTATCTGCCAAATTAAAGGCAATAGTTATTTTTGTTTTAAGTGACAGATTGAAGTCATTGAGCAAATTCAAAAAGTTATACAAGTAATCTAGTTTTGCGACTCATTTCAGGTCATTGAAATTTTCTATCGGAGCCTATTTCTTTCCTGAGAGATTTATTTTGCAGTGGATCCGGCAATTCAAACACTCCGGCCAGTGTTTTCCCCTCAGATGCAACTTTCTTAATCCGAAAAGTTTAATAATTGAGGATTTTTTATCATGGTAGTAGCTCTATTTGTGCATATTCCGACACAAAAGACCATTTTTGTTGTTTGTGTAATTATGAAATGTTTTTGGTTCTTTTTTCTATTGCTTTTTACATTTAATCACAATTTTGCTGCTGAGGTGTAAGTTTGTATCATCTTGATAAATAAATAGTTCATAAACAAGTGGTATTGCTTTGTTATCAAAATCTATATATTCGTCAACCTGAAGCGCTTACCACGGTGATTTATTAATCCTTTCCATTAATTGTTTCAATGTCTTCGGGATGCGCCGAGTTACAGTACTATCCGACAGAGACACCTGCGCTATCTTTTCTAGCAGTAGCTTCCTCTTGAAGTTCACGACAAGGGTTTTTATTAGAGGGCAGAATTAATTATTAATAAATGGATTTTCGCTCTAACAATACAATTGAACACTAAATAGGATTCTTGTAAAACAATTATTTACTGATATAGTATCACTCAATTTGTTCTTTATGTTCTATTTTTTTGAAATATTTAAGCGGCTTTGCTTTTAATCATGGATGTTTAGTCTCAGAGTGACCAAATAATTTTGAAGACTTCATCGCCTCATTAGGGAGTAGGTTCCCACACACTCCTCAAAGAGGGCTTGGTTCATAGAAATCGCATTTAATTTTAAATCCATATTTCAAACAGGACTCCTGGTATTGTTTGTTGAACGCTTCTTTTACTTTGAAATAGAAGCTGTATTTATTTCACTCCATAGTGCCGTTTCCTCCATTCGAAAAGAAAACTTACCAATGATATCTGTTTTACTGATAATTTGGCTGGGTGGATAAATATTTGGTACTCAAAAGACACAAGCAAGACAGGAGAATCGGTCATCTATTTAATAAAAAAAACTCAAAAAAGACATGTAATAACGCTTTCACAATTCATTCTTTATTATGCGACTCGGTTGTTGGGACCACTGATATACACAAAAGTATAAATGTTTACATGGTATGAGTGTTCCTGACCGAAAACAAATTACTGGGATAACAAACGCAATAGTTAGTTTGCATAAAACCTTTTTATAGTAAACTGAAATTTAACATTTTATTTAGGATTTTATTTATATTGTTTATTACTATTAATAAAATAAACTAGGTCGAATCGCCTCATAAGAGGCTAGGCGTCTGTGGTGGGTGCATTCCGGTTTAAGCTTCCCGGCGAATGTTGTAAAGAAGCATGCAGGTTTATACTTTCCTGTTCGTGTTAATTAAAAACGTTGTATTGAAATTATTTATTATTAATATAACGTCACCAGTGATTCTCAATTGTTACAAATGATGAAATTGCAACTGCACAACTAAATGATGCGAAAGTATACCAGCATGTCGTTTATTTATTGAATATTTCAATATTAAAGAATTTAATAAAATTTATAAAATTAAAACAAATAAAATCTTAACAATTTTGTCTTTTGCAGATATCTAAGAATATAATAATTCAGTATTATTTATTAATTGTTATTGGTTTAAAGTTTGCATTTCGATTAAAATTTTTGAATATATTCATTTGAAGGTTGAACTTTCGAATTATATGCAGAATACAACGTATTTATGAATTACATTTCGTAAAAAAACATATTTTTTTCCAGTAAACTTCTGAAAGAAATTAACTAAGCACACTCTCCTCCACCGGTGACCAACCTTACATCTGGTATGGTTTGCGTAAGCAGTGGCTTCACAGGACAGCACGTGTGCTATCATTCCTTCATTCATCAGCTTACTAAGGTTACTGAACAAGCAACACGCTGGTATTCAGCTGAGGCACAATGCACTAGCAAAAGCTCTCTAGCTACAAAGCACGAGCAAAGCTCTAGCGCAGATGCTAAGATTCGTCACTCCACATATAGTGGTTATATGAATTGAAAACTACTGGTGACTTTATATTAATAAGAAAGAAAATCAATACAACTTTTTTAATTAACACGATCGGGAAAGTATAAACCTGCATGCTTTTTACAACCTTAGTCGGGAAGCTTAAGCCGGAATGTACCACAGACGCCTAGCCCCCAATGGGCGTTTCGACCTTAGTCTACTCATCATTACAGGGTGGTCTCAACAGTGTGGCCCCGTAGTTACACAACTTCGACAGTACTTAATTCTCAGTAAATCGCTGAAAGAAATTAACTAAGCACACTCTCCTCCACCGGTGACCAACCTTACATCTGGAATGGTTTGTGTAAGCAGTGGCTTCACAGGACAGCACGTGTGATATCATGCCCTCATTCACCAGCTTACTAAGGTTGTTGAACAAGCAACACGCTACAAAGCACGAGCAAAGCTCTAGCGCAGATGCTAAGATTCGTCACTCCACATATAGTGGTTATATGAATTGAAAACTACTGGTGACGTTATATTAATAAGAAAGAATTTTAATGCAAAGTTTTTAATTAAAACGAACAGGAAAGTATAAATGCACCCACCACAGACGTCTAGCCCCTATGAGGCGTTTCGACCTTAGTTTACTAATCACTGCATGGTAGGTATCATCCAGTGTTGGCCCTTGTAGCTTTACAACTTCGACAGTACTTAATCCTCAGTAAACAAGCAACACACGCTTGTTTACAACGTGTGTAAATTATTTCTTATTAATAAAACGTCACCAGTAGTTTTCAATTCATATAACCACTATATGTGGAGTGACGAATCTTAGCATCTGCGCTAGAGATTTGCTAGCGCTTTGTAGCTAGAGAGCTTTTGCTAGTGCATTGTGATTAAGCTGCATACAAGCGTGTTGTTTGTTCAGCAACCTTAGTAAGCCGGTGAATGAAGGAATGATAGCACAAGTGCTGTCCTGTGAAGCCATTGCTTACGCAAACCATAATAGATGTAAGGTGGTCACAGGTGGAGGAGAGTGCGCTTAGTGAATTCCTTTCAGAGGATTAATTATTGTCGAAGTTGTATAGCAACAGGGCCACAATGGTGATACCACTATGCAGTGATGAGTAAACTAAGATCGAAACGCCCTATTGGGGCTAGGCGTCTGTGGTGTGCGCATTCCGGTTTAAGCTTCCCGACGAATGTTGTAATGAAGCATTCAGGTTTATACTTTCCTGTCCGTTTTAATTAAAAACGTTGTATTAAAATAATTTATTATTAATATAGCGTCACCATTAGTTTTCAGAATATTATATTCAAGATTGAATAAAATGTAAGTCAATAAATTTACAACTTTATAATAAATTTTCAATTTCATGCAAAGTGTAGATGATAATGTCGAGTTCTCCATTTATTGAAAATGACCGAAGAATGTATGCGAATTATTATTTAATTTGGTAAGTACGATCTGTTATATTTTTTACGGGATCTAGTTGTTTCTAAAAATTTACAATTCAGATTTTAAAATATTTATTAGTCTATATTATTGCAGTCTACTGAGTGTATAATTTGCAAATTTAGAAAAGTTTCTATAAAATAATCTATTAATATTTCAATATATTAATGAGTATATAGTAATGATGGAACATTTAATAATCATGATGCACAGTAACATTTAAGTTCTTCCACAGTAACATTTAAGTTCTTCAATGATAATCTTATTTATTTGAATGTAAATTTAAATAGCAATTTACTATTAATTTAAATATTGATTTGCTATAGAACATTAAATATTTTTATCAGAGCTTTATTTTGTGGCAAAAAGAGCAAATATTTAATCGATTATTAACACACGTATTTATTACTCAACATTTATTATTTAACCGCATCAAAGCCAGTTTAATAAACAAAAATTTTTTATTGAGAAAGACAATTATAGTATTTGTATAAGTAAATATAGCATAAATTTATTGTTTTTTTGCCGTGAATAAGTGTGATATAGAGAGAATAAAATTAACAATAAATTGACCTGAAGGTCAGTAGCCATAATGATTGACGATGTGTTCTGCTTTTATTTTACTACCATTATATTAAGTTTCTTTCATAGCTATAACTTTTAATGCAGTTGGTGTTTATCTATTAGTGTCAGAGCTTTATATATTTTTATATATTTATAAATATATATTTATAAATAATATATATTTATATATATTTATAAATAATATATATTTATATATATTTATAAATTTTGTCAGAGCTTTAATATTTTTATCAGAGCTTTATTTTGTGGCCAGAAGAGCAAATATTTAATCGATTATTAAAACATGTATTTGTTCTTATTAAAATAAACTTTATTTATGCATGTGACTTTTAAGTACAATAATGGACATTGAATGTTTTATACTTGATAGTTTGTAGAGCAATGATATGGTCATTTATTACAATATATCATAGTTAGATTTATTTTGATAATTAATTTATCCTGCTGATTATAAAAGGCAACTTAAATTTGACAATCAAAAAATGAGTCGATGCATTATTGTTTTGAGATATACGTTAAAATTTAAAAATAGGTTTGCTATATCCCTATACAATTCTATATAATAGAATTATGTAGAATATATCATATTATTAAGTGGAATATTCCTGACAATATTATACTGTTAATTGGAGATAGTATAAATCTTAATGGATAGTCAATAAAATACTGTATTTGAATAAAATTTGACTCTATAGATAATGGCATTAAATTGGAGAAAATATATCTTTGGAATGTATTTTCCCAACTACTATATTGGGTTGAAGATAGAGTCGAAACCTGATAACATAGCATTTTATGTTAGTGACCTCTAATCTTAATTCTAATAAATGGTTTATTAGAATTAATAAATACTTTATTGTATGTCGATCGGTTCATAAAATTATTAACTCTATTTTCGAGATGTATTTTTTAAATTCATTTATAGTAAAATAATATGTAGCTACAAATAAGAAATTTGATAAATTATATAGAATAATATATATTAAATATATTAAATTATATGGAATATAATTTTTGTTAAATTATCAAAGTTTAACAAAATGGAACTTCATGCAGATTTACACATGTCCTTCGATTTTAATTTCACGATTTTCTTCTGTAGCTTTCCTTGATTTTATTTCTTTTTTCTTTCATCCGTCTGTTTTGAAACCATATCTTTACTTGACGGTCCGTGAGATTAATCTGCTTTGCAATTTCATGTCTTCTCTTTCGGCTTAAATATCTACTAAAGCAATATTCTTTCTCCAGTTCAAATGTCTGTATTCTAGTGTATACTTGCCTCCGCTTTTTGCTACTAGATACTCCTTCGAATCCACAAACGCTGTAGATAATATTTAGTATTAAAATACGAAAATTAAATATAATTATTTATATTATAATATTAATTATATATTATATAATAAATATAATGTGCAATTTATGATATATTTAAATATAATATCAAATGCCCATAACTTCCTGAATATACAAAATATATGTATCATATCTTTGGTGATACTTTAATATAGTATATGCAAATTATATTCTTTATAAAATTTTATCCTCTATTCTATCAGATACTACATATACTTGATCTTAAATAAATTCAAACTGTATGTATGAAATGTTCCAATCATTAATATATTGTTCAATTATTGAATAATGAGATGACAACTGTATTGAAATGTTCAATTAATTGATCGAATTTAGAAAAATTAAACTAAAATCTAAATGAAAGACTTATATTAGATAAAGAAAGACTCTTGCATAATCTAACGGACAAAAATTATATGGTTTCAAAACAAGCTGATGAAATAAACTGCAAAGTAAAAATATGGTTTCAAAACACACGGATTTAAGAAAAATAAAATCAAGTTGTTCAATACGATATTGAAATGACAACTGCATGTATGAAATGATATTGAAGTGACAACTGTATTGATAAAAACTAACGTAATCTTACCACGAATCTTTCCTTATCTTAACAGTGATTTAGTGATATCCTTAGATTTTAGTTCATCGCTGTTTAATTTATTCTAAATTCAATTAATTAAATAATTGAATTTAGATCAATCAATTAATTAATTTAATTGAATTAATTAAAAATAGCAATTTTCATTATTTGCTTATTCTTTATGCTTAATTGCATCGTGAATATTTTTTGAATACAAATTTTTTTGACAGGCGCAAATGTCATTTCAATAGAGAACGGTGCTATTGAAGTGAATGCTATAACTTGAGTCGAGTGAATTTATGCTAAGAAACAAGGACTTTTGACAAACCGTTATTTGCTCATAATTTCCAATCACCGCAAAAATTAAGAATAATTAAACGATAACGATAATTATAATTTATTATTTAATTATAAATCAATATTAAAAATAATAAAAACAATTTGTTCACGTCGTTTGGTGAATAATTTTATTTAATTTTAAAAGACAGAAATTAACTACAGCGTTGAACAAAAAGTTAAATAAAAATTTTATATCTAGATGTTAGCTCAGACGAGTTTTCAAATAAATTCTAATTTACGTCAGACCTAATTTTAAATCTTAAAATTTAAATTTAAAATAAGAATTTTAAATTTTCCCCGGAAACTTGAAAGTATTCAGGAAAAAATTGTACATTCTTATCGTTGTCTACATAATATAGTTTGTATATCTGACGTATGTATAGTTTGGCGACACAATGATATTAATTTAATCAGTTACCCATTTTCGTTTAATTTAGTATTTACTAAATTATTTAGTATTTTTCGCCAAAAAATACAACTATTTTTATAAAACCGCGTTACAACGACAGATGCAACTGATACGTTAGACGATACAAATGAGCTCGTTAATTTCCACATTAAGTGCACCTCTGGCGGTTGTCAATTGCATAGCTTTGTTAAGGATCCAAGGTATGTGTCGCGATACTTCCTTTTACGAGTTTTTTTGTGAAGGCAAAAGGCGGTGTGGGTAAAATAAATTGTTGTATAAATAAACATAATATTATTTTTATTCACACAATGCAAAATTATAGGTTATACAACATATAGTTTATAGTTTATATAGTTTATAAAACATATATTATAAACTATATTATACGACATAATATAGTTTGTATATCTGACCTAAAATAATATATTTTTACATACATTTAACAGTGAATAGCTGCGAGTTTCTCAACTCAAGACATTTAAAATGAAAATCGCTTGCCACTCAATTGAGCTCGCATTTTCATAATATGTGTATAATCTATACAGTTTAGCGACATTCAGTGATATTGATTTTTTTAGTTACCCGTTTTTGTTTAATTCAGTAAAATAACTCAAATAATTATTTTTCGCCAAAAATGTTAATATAAATAAAAATAATTATTAAATTATTAAATTATTTGAATTATTCTTATTATTTTTATTCCTACAATTTGACTACAATGTGTCGCGAAAAAATACCAAATATCTAGAAAGAGTGACGAAAGTAGAGCACGGTAAATTCATTCCGCTGATATTTTCTTCGTCAGGTGGTATGGGAAAGGAGTCGCAAGCCTTGATAAAGCGGATAGCAACGGCAAAAGCGCAAAGGGGTATTATTGAATACGCGCATGCCGTGACACACTTTAAGTGTCGCATCTCATTCATAATAGCCCGATCGGCCTCCGCATGCCTCACAAGCGCGCGATCACAATCAAAAATCAAACAATTCGCGAACCAAAGCGCCCGAACAGCCGTGGATACTTGTGGTGAACTCGGCAAAACAATCAGATGGCGCGACGAAGAAGGTGGCGAACTTTGCCAATTGCAATAATTATATAAATATAAACAAATGCCCGCTATGTCGTCTAGTAGGCCCATTTGCGGGAACCCCTTTTTTGTAAATTTATCAAAAATTATTATGTAAAACAAATTAATCAGTAAAAAAATTCCTACAATGTAAAATATCAAAATAATCAACAGAATGTCTCTAAATGCTTAGCATATGTATGTTCATGAAGTATGAAAGTCAATGACTCGAGTAAGTTAAATGTAACAGTAAATATTATTCGGTTGAATTGGGATAGAAATTATTTTCCCCAGTAAATAAAAATAAAAGTATTAGTCATCAGGATAAACAAATATTAAGTAATATTTATGATATTAAGAAATATTAATAAATACAAAAGTATTAGTCATCAGGATAAACTAATATTAAGTAATATTTTTAATATTAAGAAATATTAATAAATACAAAAGTATTAGTCATCAGGAGAAACAAATATTAAGTAATATTTATAATATATTAATAATACTAATATTTTACTAATAAATTTAATTTAAACCATAAAAGTAATAAAATTTAAATATTCAAACTCAGATATTTAGTACCGTGTGAAAATAAAAATTCTTTCTGTAAAATATTATAATTCAAAAATTTGACCTAAATAAATTCAACTTATACCTTTCATCCAATCAAATATTGCCGATTGTTTATCGTCAAATAGATTAGAAAAGCTGTAATGTTCGTTGGTAGCAAGCATTCTGAAATAGTAGTCATCTTCGTTATCATCGGTATCTTCCTCATAAATGTAATCTTCATTAGGCGATTCACACTTATTATTAAAGGAAGTAAATTCACTTTCTTCTAAATTAATTGAATCAGCATAGCCGTCAAGATTGAAAAGTGAATCTGATAAATCGTTAAAACAGAGATTTGACGAAGATAACTCATCTGATAAGGATTGTTCCCATGTGCCAATTGGATTTGAAGCAACGCAGCTCAGTGGCGATAACGCTTTGAAGTTAGTAAACAGGTCATTGCTTGATGAATTTGAATGGTTAATGGATTCATTGATAGAATTAAAGTCTGAATTTGGACTGCTTAACTGATATTCTAGAAAATGACCACCTGCATCGCGTGAATTGTTTGTGTGTTTAAATTGATCGTCTTCGATATATTCGGCTAAGTCAGCAAGAATTAAACTAAAATCCTCATCTTTATCCCAAAATAGTTTGCTGTATTCATCTGTGATCATATCTTTGCTCACATTGAATGTCACTTGTTACTCGATTTTATTCTCCAGGACATTTTCGAATTTCATTGTTTTAAATTCGATGTAGAAAATTATTTTATTTAAGAGACAAGCTGATACCAAACAGTGGTGTAGGCACACCACTGACATTCGAGTGCATATTGAATGATTATCCGGTAAAAATGAGTTGAACAGATGTCGAACAGAAAAATCATAAGAATAAGCATACAGTTTGCATTGAAGATCGTAGAAATTACTTGTGTCACAAGTAATTGAGCGATTTCTTATGATTACTTATCATTCTTCAATTTAATTATCGCGTATATTAATACATGATATATCTTATTGATAAGACAAAATTTGCTTTGCACGAAGTTTAGCTAAAAGCTAGTTTTCATATACAAATTATTATTTTGTCTAATTTTGATATAATTACTTAATTTATAAATATAACGAAATTAATATTAAATATTAATTATAAATAATAATAGAATAATAAAATAATTAGTATTTAATATATATTTAAATAATAATTAATATTTAATAATAAATATTAAATTAATTGATTTATTTAATATTTTATTTTATTATTAGCAAACATATAATACGAGAACATAAAAACGTATTTTTATTGAGTTTTAATAAAGCTATAATGAATTAATAATTAATTAAAGTATTGTAAAATTATGCTAAAATAATAAACTTTTATATAATAAAGATATTATGAAATTAATATAATATATTATAATTTAAGGTAATTATGCATATAATTATGAATAATAATTATAGAATAATAATTATGCATAATAATTATGTAAGGGAACGTATTTAATTGCATTTATTAATAATATTCATATTTGAGTATTATAAAATATTAGTTGTTTTTTATTAATATTAATTTATAAAATAAAATTAAAATTAATTTCCTACCAAAACAAAATAATATTTTCCTATCAATACAAAATAATATTGCATTTATATATTTATGACTTAATTATTTAATATTTATGACTTGTTAAATATGACTATATTTCACTATATTTATGACTATATTTCAATATTTTTATGACTTGATAAAAATATTTAAAAGAGAAAAAATTCATATTTAATTACAAATTTAATATTGCATTTATTGATAAAGTAATATTTATTACTAAATAAAGTAATATTTATTAATAAAGTAATATTTATTACTTTATTAATAAATGCAATATTTAATTTGAATATCATTAAATATTACTTGTTTATTATTTATATTAAATTAATATCGTTATCAATTAAGTAAAATATTGCGTTTATTAAATTATTAAAATATATTTACGGTTATTAATGTAAATTTTATTAATGGTTATCTATTATATCAATGATTTTGATTGAAACTACCGGATCGGCAAAACCAAATTATTTTTATTTGCAAGATTAAATCATTCTGAATAACAGAACTTAAAATCATTTAAAATATTTATAAAGTACAGAAAGTAAATATGTTTATTATTTTGCAGAAAACCTAAACTTTTTCGTTTTAAGAGAATGAGAAGGCCTTTTTGTAAAACCAATGAGGCAATAATTCGAATCCCGAAATAATTCGTATGATTTCAAAGCAAATCCATTTAAAAAATAAAATAACCTTTGAGCTACTAATGTTCTAGATGTGATTTTGACAGCTTTTTTTATTCAAAATGTATAAACAATCGCTAATAGTTAGATTAATAATATTAAAAATAGTTATCAACAGATTACTAATTTCTATTAGCTAAATCTAAATTCACGAGGACAAATAAAGATAATATGTGAATTTATTACCACAAAATAAAGTAAAGTACATGAATTAAGTTAACATTGTCCTCTTTTGTTCGTACTTAAGTGTAAATGCACGCTTAAGTTGTATTAATTGAGCCGTTCTATGATGTTACACTAAATAAAATTTATAAATTCATTTAGCTGAATAAAATTGTATCATGTAGAGATTGTAGAACCAGTTTGTACATTAATAGTGTATATTACAGCTTGAAGTGCAGCAATATACTGTATATTTTCAGCTTGATGATGATCTGCAAATTAATCTGTTAAGCGGTATACTAATAGTATATGATGCAATATCTTGTAGATTTTTCTTAATATCAAAATCTATTGTTTTGTCAATAGCTTGCACTCTAGAAAAACGTTTGATCGTAACGTCATATCTTGCGAGGCTACTTAAAAATTGCGGTATAAATCGAATTATTGTTGATTTTCTTCATGTTGTGGCACGAAATTATCTTCACAGGTTTTATTCTTGATACAGCAGGATGCTACTAATCAGCCTGGGTTGGTTTAATCAACTGCTGGCCTATACCATCTTATTTACACGAAATATTTAAAACCAAAAATGTTTAAAACAAATTTAAAAATGATTTGAAATTATTGAAGTGACGTAATTAAAAGTTTTAAAACACAATCATTCAAGTGAAACAATAGTTTCCATTAAACATGGTGAACATGTCCTTTAAAAACATTTCCAATAATACATTGTGTTTTTATTTTCTTCTGAATAAATCTGAAGGTTAAAATTTTAAACCTGTAATACGTTTTAAACAAAACCATTTTAACACATTATGTTTTCCTTTTCCGAAAAAATTACAGGAATAAACTTTAAATTGAATTTTAAACTTCAAAGGTATTTCAGAGATAAAATAATGTTTTTATAACATATATATTCTTTATCGTCAATATTGGTGTTATTAAGAATAAGGCCACATGGATAAATTTGTTCACTTATTGCGTAAAAATTATTAGAGTTAAATACACACATTTCATCAATATATCGACACATATTTCATATCTTATAGTTTAGTTTTATTTTTTTACACAGTTATGAACAAATTCATATTCTATAAACTTTGAAAATAAGTCAGCTATAATCGGGCTACTATTACCTCCCAATTGAACATATTTAATTTGTTTAAATATTAATGTATCTTCTTTTAAATAACTCAGGCTTATCGAAATATTTAAGGATAATATTAATTTAATTTTATCCGTATATTTATAATTTTTTAGGGTTCATTAGTTATTTTCCAAAATGAATAATGTGCATACTGTTATATTTATATAAATATACATAAAATATATAAGTTTTTATAGAAATATATAAATATTAATTATATAAATATAATAATATAATTTTATATAAGAATAATATGTTTACGAACTTTTAATCGTAAATTACACAAACTTCATCATTTATTCAAGAAAAATCCGCGATATCATAAGAGTGGAATTGTCTATAAAATTTATTGATTCAGTTGCACTAAAGTATACACAGTGCAAATCGGAAACTTGATAGACGTTAGAGTAAAGTAACGTAGATATAATATTAGATGTTGTACTTTTTCAATGCATTGGGTACTCATGCAAATAAACTTAGTCATTGCATTGATTTTAAAATATGCCAATTTTATCACATGAAAATAATTCAAAACTACGGAATATACAGGAAGATTGTTTTACCAGTCGTCCTACATCAATCATTAATCAATCATTGTATCCCTTAAAATTATTAATAATTTATAATTATTTATTTTATAAATAAATATTATAATTATTTTGATACATTGTAAGTTATTTATTATTCAATTCAAAAAATTTACTTATTTTAAATTCTAACTTTATATCAATTATATACATTCCTTTATCATTATTTATTATTTATTTCATTTATCATTATTTTTAATTTACAATGTACTTATAATATATATTACAATTTTTAATGTACTTAAACTTTTAATTTTCACACTATTCTCTCTTTCATTCTAAATAACTAATATGCATATTGATATATTTATATGAAAATAAATTTAAAATATAAGTTTTAATACAAATATAAAAAAATATTATATAAATATAATAATATATAATTTTATATAAAGATGTTATCTTTGCATTTTATCTGATTTAATTGATTGGTTTTTATTTTGCAATCTGGAAGAATTCACACTTTGATATGTTACCATGAAAGCAAAAATTTTCAGCGTTTTTATAGTAAATATAAAATATGTTTATTGTTGAGCATTACATCCCATTTTATCAATAAACCTACCATTAAAAGAACACAATTTCGAGTTTAATTATTATTGGTTTATCAGTTTACCTATTTTTGATTTTCAAAAGCATTTACTCCGATCCATCTCTTTAAAACATTTGCATCGCATGTTCTACAAACTTTACTTTCTCTAGGATTTAGATTCGATTGTGAATTGAGTAGATCACGAATCGTTCTGCTTCGCCTGAAAGCAATGCATGGAATATTAATATCTAAAGTCAAGTTTTATTTTAGTTTCATCTTTGTTTATTTTAACATAGAGCAAATACGATGGTTTTTGTAAACGAAAATTCGAGTTCATTTGCATCATTTAAAACCAAGATAAATAACGATAACGCATCATTGCTGCGTGGTCATCGTTGTTACGATGGTTTTGAAAAGCATGCATGGCTCACACATTACTGTAACCTCTCTATATACTTACGATTATGTGTGCGCCATGATTGTTTTTAAAACACACGTATCTGTTCGATGTTAAAATAACCCAA
Source organism: Pomphorhynchus laevis (assembly GCA_012934845.2). Taxonomy (NCBI): domain Eukaryota; kingdom Metazoa; phylum Acanthocephala; class Palaeacanthocephala; order Echinorhynchida; family Pomphorhynchidae; genus Pomphorhynchus; species Pomphorhynchus laevis. The sequence continues at coordinate 29,667 of WNNJ02000387.1, forward strand.
GATGAAACTAAGATGATACGTGATGTTAGATATTAATATTTCACTCATTTCATTAAGACAAAGCAATATCATTCGTAACTTTGTTTTAATAAATAAAGACTTTCTTAACTACACAAAAAAAGAAAAAGAAACATGCAATAAACCAGATTAGACACAACAATAGAGACAAGTCCCGAGATAGCCCAGGTACCCCAAAGGCGCACCTGGGTTTTCCCTTTCAATAACAGATGCTGAGCCCGTTTCAGAGCCCACCTAGCTTTCTTCAGGATACGTTTGAGTCTATCCAGGTCAGCTTTCGCCGACCAGTTCACCGTAACAGTGAACCCCAGGTATTTTACTCGACTTGTGAAGGTGGGAAGTGGTTCAGAGGCAAATATGGAGGAGAGCGCAGAGAGTGCTAATCTCTTAAGTTTTTTCTTTGTAGCAGGTGTGCCATGAAAGACAACCACCTGCGATTTAGCTGAGTTTAAAATAAGATTGGATATGGGTAACTAATCTTTTAATCTTAAAAAGAAACGGCTGATGTCAGAGACTACGTCTTTACACCTGTGCCCAGTGAACAGTGCTGTGGTGTCATCAGCGTACACCACAAGACGTTGTTCGCGTTTAAATATTTTGAATAGTTTAATAGAGGCAGCAAGATATAAGATAGGAGAAAGTGGGGATCCTTGAGGTACACCCGTAATAGGGTAGAACTGACGCGCATCAGGGTCGTCTTCATAGTAAAATCGCTTGGTAAACAACAGGATCTCCACTCTGTTCAAAATTCTCGCAGGCAACCCGAGGGACCTGAGAGAAGAGATCACAAAAGGAATGGAGATGCGGTCAAATGCAGCAGAAAAGTCAAGGAAAACAGCCACAACTAGACGATGGCTATTATCCCGACAAAACTGCTCCACCTCACCAACTGCTGAATGGACCGAGCGACCTTTGACGAACCCATGAAAACCTGGAGGGATCAAATTACGCCTACTTAAATGGTCGCGGATTTTACGCGCAAGCGCTTTTTCGTAAATCGACACGAGGGCATTTTGAATCGAAATGGGTCGCAGATCTTTAGGGCATGAGCAGGATTTTTTCTTAGGAATAAAAACACGCTTACTAATATTGATGCCTGCTACATCGGATGGGGAGGCTAAAAGCATTGTGACGGCCACCTCCCTTCTCTGATCAGCTGTCAAAAGCTGACAGACCCGAGAGGAAAGTGGAACGACGGATTTGGAGATGCCCGGGAGTGGACCCCAGGAGTTAAGGATATCCGTAACAGATAGATCCCTACTCCTGAAGTTACACCAAGGCGGGATTGGTTGAGGTGATAGAGTGGCTCCATAGTTGTGTAGGGCCAGTGACTCCTCTAAAACTTTATCAAGGCCTACATTCCCTATCCAACGCAATGCTCTATCCTTCCAGCAAACAAACTTCTCCTTCTTGAAAATCTTCCAAAAGGAAGACTGAGAAGGATTAAGGCGAGCTATACTCGTCCTATCCCTACTCAGCTGGAACCTGTATCTAGTGCTCCAGTATTCATTCGAGAGAGCCTGTTCGGCGGAAGCAGAGAGATTAGGGAGGTTCAGTAATTTTGCTAGGACCTTGAGTTTTGTCGGAGTGGGATTGTATATACGACCTTTATAGGTAGTCGATAGAATCGCGGTAGCTTGCGAAAAGAGGTAGGTATTAAATTTGGTCAAACTCTCATTTCCTATTAAGGGAAAGAGTTGGATAGCCGCTTGAAAGAGGGCCACTCTGATCGGATCAAAGTGAAACCTCCTTCGAAGCAACATATCTTCCTCAATCCTCCAACGAATTAGGTCATGAGAGGTGGACAATTGCTGGCGCGACTGCTCCGTGCAGAAGGGTTTTAACAACCACCTCGAGTGAAGCAGTAAAATGTCGAGGATAGAATTTGTTGATGTGCAATAAAGGTAGGTGACGGGGGTTTGTGAATAAGATAACCGTTCCTAGCTCTGCGAAGTGCTGCATTGATCCAACGACCAGTTCTGTCGTTGAAATCTCCAAGTAACATGTCATAACCGCTGTCAATAATGCTATCCAGAAGGTCACGGTTCTTGTGAATTTCCCCTGGACGGATGTAGATATTGGCTAGACTTATGCGTTTACCGTTCTTACTGAGTGAAACTACTAAACAAGAAAGGGCTGGACATGAGTAGTTTAATAGGAGGGAAGACCTTAAGGAGCACTTAACTAAGGTCAAGAGTCCTTGAGATGAAGAGGAGTGAGGTGGGGTTATGTACGGAGTATAGTGGGAACAAATATGCTTTGGGATAAATCGAGTAATGTCCTGGGGGAGACGGATAGACCGCGTCTCCTGAAGGACTATAACATCTGCATCTCTACCAGATAGAAGTCTAAGGGCGGAAGCACCTCCCGAGTTCCACTGAAGGATATTCAGTGAAAAAGGCTCACGAGTACTCTGCATTGTGATGGATTAGTTGGATGGGGGATTGCCTACCTAGACAAAGCTAGGTGCAGGAAGGTTGCCCTTCCCACCACTAGCCTCCTCCAAGGAAGGTACTTGCCCCTGGGCAGTATCTTCATTTCCCCTATTAGTCTTCTGTTGGATTAGCTTCCCAATCTTGAGCGGGGGAACGGCATGGGCTGAAGCCCCTCTTTTTTTCGACTCCGGAACCGAGGAAATAGGAAGCACAGGATTAGTCCCGATAACGGTTAGGATGGAGCGTACTAACTCCTCCATCTGCCGAAGAGCATTCGAAGTCTTTAAGTCGATAATCCGTAGAATGTCAGCGTCATCCATACGTGGAGCTGCAGCGACCGCGAAGGACTTGGCCGGATTGGGCGGTTTCAACAAGAATAATTGTCTATATTCTTTGAATAGAGAGCATTTCCTGCTCCAAGCAGGATGGCACCCCCCGCAATTCGAGCAGGAAAGGGGGGCATCACAGCGATCCGTAGTTGTAAGAGATGGACAGCTGGTGGAGCTACAGACCCCACAGGAAAGGGTCCCACTGCAGCTGGAGGCCCAGTGTCCCCATTTGTGACACCGGCTGCAGTGGGGATAGGTCAGATCATCCCTCTCTGTGATCGTGAATTTAATATTAAAACCCATAAAGGGATTCGACGTAGAATTAGACAGGGATTCAGCAATATTTACGGGAGCATTGCAAAAGCCAACCGGGATAGGGTTCCCGTCCTTACCCCGGATTGACCTCAGATTGGTGACTTTGAATGTTTCCATAAAAGAACGTGTATCTTCTTCTTCCATTGAGCAGGGAAGATTTGAAACTTTTAGCGATGCTAGGATAAGCTTGGATGAAATTTCACCACATTCAGCTAAATTGGCGGAGAAGTACTCCATGTAGTTTGCGGCAAGGTCATTCGAGACAAAAGATATCTTCACCTCCGCAGGGTGTAACCTAACAGAGTTAAATAGAACCCTGTTCTGAAACTGTTTGGTGAAGGATCTCAAAAATTTGTTGTAGAGATCATGTTTTTCAGTCGGTTTCTTAACTTTAATTATTAGCAAATTCTTTAATTTAGGAATGGGGGGAAGCACCTCCCCATCAACTGATACCATAGAAAAATTACTAACCTTGTTATTTGGATCTGTAGTTAGATTTACCTTTAATTTGCCTTTTTTTGTAGGATTATCGTTGATTTTTGAATAATTTTTGCTGTTATCGTTTGATAGCTCCGACATTGTATCTGTTTAATGAGTTTTAAGAATTCGTAACTTTGTTTTAGTTGATACACATCAAAGCATCAAAATCGTCAATAATTTTGCTTCTGCAATTGTATCACTTTTTATGAGTGGTTTAGGAATGGAAAAGGCGAATTTCGGCAAGTGTTTTTATTGCACTGTTGCTGTAACAGACCAGGAGATAAGCGTTTTGTTGTCAAATTCTAAACACGATGCAGGGGTACTTCCTCCATCCCCAAACTAAAAAACTTTATGATTATTACCTTAAAAAACCTATTGCTAGACATAATCTTTTAAATACCTTCCTTTGTGTCTTTGTAAATGATCATAATAACCGTATTTTGTTTAATTCTGTTCGTTTGTACGATTCTAGTATAAAGATTTCTTTTACAACTACCGATCTAGCCAACGAATACAGTAATTTTTTGAGAAGAATCTTACACACTTAGGAAAGTTGGAATTTAAGCCTATCCAGGCTTCTGTTAAAATAACTAATTTCCCTCATCACTTGAGGTGGAGGATTTGAACTTACTGAAAACACTATACAAAGTGTCGTCGGTTCGTCCGGTGAAAAGTAATGCCGGCCATGATTTACCGATTGCCTTTTGCTCTGTTTTGGCCATGCTGAGATTCTAGCCATGTCTGCATCTAACCCCTTCCTGGGGTATAACCTGAGATTTTCTATCTTAGAAGAAGATAACATGACCTACCTTCACTGCAATTCATGTCATCAGTGGGGGCATTAGGGGTCTACATGCACTACCCCGAAAATTTGTGGAATATGTAGCTTCGAATCGTGTATTAGCCTTCTGAATGGGGAGAAATGCGAGGCTCCCCCTGTCTGCTCTAATTGTAAAGGTGACCATCCCGCATGGTATCGGAAGTGTAATCATTTCAAAAGCTATAAAAGAACTTACATGAACCAAGCTCCCAAATATGCAAAACCGTCTACTGTTTCAGCCTGCGTTGCAGCTTCCATGATGACGGATAAGGACATTATTCAGTTACTTGATTTCAATAAGAGGAGTATCCTCAGCGAAATGAATTGTTTAATTTCTAATCTATTGTCCTCACTTCTCACACCTACGGAAATACCCAAGCAATCGGTACCGGAATCAAAAAAGAGGGCGTTAGTTCACATTATTCCTCCTATTAAAGTCGGAAAGATGTATAAACAGAGAAATGCCACCCAGGGAAATGAAGATAAAGCCCGTGCGCAAGTGCCTACTCTGACGGCGCTAGTGGAGAGAGCAACCTTTCCGCCCCTGGCTCCGTATAGCTGAAAGCAATCCTACCCAGTTAATCTAACACAATGTAGAGTACCCGTGAGCCTTTTTCACTAAAAATCTTTCAGTGGAATTTGGGAGATGCTTCTGCCCATAGACTTTTATTGACTCCGAAAGAACGGCAAACTCCTCGGTTTAGCGAATGTCTACGTCCGTCCAGGTGAGATTCACAAGAACCGTGACCTCCTGGATAGGATTATAGATAGCAGTTACGACATGGTACTTGGTGATTTCAACGACAGAACTTGTCGTTGGATTAATGCAGCACTCCGCAGAGCTGGGCACGGTTATATTATTCACAAACCACCGTCCCCCACCTTTCATTGTACCTCAACGAATTCACCCCTCGACTTATTACTGCTCCATAAGAGGTGGTTGTTAAAACCCAACTGTACGGAGCAGTCGCGACAACATCTGTCCTTCTCTCATGACTTGATTCGTTGCCGGATAGAAGAGGATACGCTGCTTCGAAGAAGATTCCACTTTGATCCTATCAGAGTGGATTTCTTTCAGGCAGATATTCAAAGCTTCCCCCGTATTGGTAATGAGAGTCTAACCGAATTTAATTCCTACCTCTCTTTGCAAGCTACCGCGATGCTTTCGACAACCTGCAAATGTCGTATTTACAATCACACTCCGACAAAACTCAAGACATTAGCGTATATGCTCCATCTTCCCAATCTCTCAGCTTCTGCCAGGCAAATTTTCTCAAAAGAATATTGGAGCACTAAATATAGGTTCCAACCGGTAAGGATGGGGCAAACATTGCTTCTCTTAGTCCAGCCCAGTTTTCCTTCTGGAAGATATTCAAGAAGGAGAAGTTTGCTTGTTGGAGGGATAGAGCCTTGGGTTGGATTGGAAAAATAGGTCTTGATAATGTTGGGCCCGACCATATATTCTAACCTTCCTATAATGGAAGAAAATAAACTTAATTGATCAAATTGCATCCATAATACGTATAAAAGGATGGAGTAAAAAACTATTTAAGCATCACGATAAGCTTCTCAAAAAGAAATAAATTGCAAGTGGTAGCAAAATTACATAAATTTAAATTGTATTTGATTAACATATTTTTCCTCTATTTTCAGATTGTATATGACTGCTAAGTACAGTCTAAATATCAAAATAATAATTCAGTCTCTCATATTATCGAGGATGATTCTCAGTCAATTAGTTACATTTGTGCTAATAAAGTTTATAATTTTGTTCGATTTAATTTCGTTTCTACTATTATTATATATAACTAATATGTTATACGAATTTTAAAATTTATTATTTTATTGATTTACATTAATTATACAACCATTATTTTATGATTAAATAATGAGTGAATAAAATGAATCATAAAATGATAATTTTATGATATACAATCATACAATGGTTAATTTTATGATTGAATGATTATAATCATAATAAACATTTTCTATTAAATAGTTTTATCAATTGTAATTTGGTACAGCGATCATTTGTTGAAAGTATAAAACTTTTCTTAACAAATTTCACAGATATTTATTAATGACGCTGTATAAAATCGGATTCAAACATGAATTTATATATGTTAAAGTATTACCACCAGATTTAAAGATAAGTAAGATTTGCGAATAGACAGGAATTCGGTCAGGAAGAATTCCAATCCAAAAAGTATAAATAGTTGTCGGTAACCAGCAAATCGCAAATGTAAGCACAACAATTGCTGTAAGTCTATTTACTCTCTTTCTTCTCTTTACTTTAACCTTTCTGTTTATTTCCTAATCAAAATCAAAAACAATATATCATTCAAAAGTTAAATTTAAAAATTAAATTAGCCATAAGACCATCGCTTACAATATTCGTGGATAAAAAGTGATTTACAAGCAGTAATATTTTTTCACTTTAAAGTAAATAAGGAGAAATAATAATTTGCTACATTTTTATTAATAATTTTAATTAATTATTTTAATAATTAATTTATAACAATTAATCAATAATTAATAATTGGTAAAATATTGAACTTCTATAGTTTTATTATATTAATAATTGTTTATCAAGTTTACTAATTTGAAATTGTGAAGCAGATTATCAGCCTCCTAGTTGTAAAAGCGAAGAGAAGATATTGCTAAAGGAAAAAAGCGTAATTTAAACTATATTATTTCTTCTTTGACGTCAAATTAGTATAATTAACTACTTTTTAGATGGGTGAAGCTAGTAAATCACAACTTCCAGCAAATCAATTAGTGCAGATGGTGCTTACCACCCCTTACTGGAAGACGCTACCATGTCAAATTATTCAGCACAAAGCGAACCTTATTTACTATAATTGTATCAGCGAAAAATCTTGAACCTCTTTGGCTAAAATTACAATCCATTCGAAGACCTATTATCGTTATCACCTATTTAGAATGTTTACAGCAGAACAAGATATTACATGCATAAAATCAACGCTCATTAATAATAAGGTAAACTGACGATTGAATAAATTATCATAATGAAACTATTAGGTAGGTGAAGCAGGCCCGTTGGCTGAAGTAGATTTCAACAAATTTCTTAGGTTATTTTTATAAAATGATCCATTCGCTTTCATGTCAACTTTCATTAAGAATTGCTGATTTTAAAAATCTTTGATTTTAAAAATCAATAATAAAAAATCAAGAATAAATATGCTGCTCAGCATTATATACGGATGCATCAACCATTCTTATAAGTTTTACTTGGTTGTAGAGTATTACATGTACAAAATAAAGCACTAAACAATCTAGAAAGAGCGAATATAAAAAGAATTATAAAAACAAATGATTAATAAATAAATGGAAACAAATGATTATATTAAATTTATGCAGGATAAGGACGAAACGATAATCAAGGTCAGTGATGTTGCAAAACGAATAATTGCTTCCAGTTGACTTACTGCTGAACTAATTACAATACGATCACAATATCTAGATAACATGTGTTTTGAAAATGCAATAGCTGTAAGATATAAATTGCGGACTGTTGATGTTTCAAGTAAATGTAGTTGTGGCACAAAATATACATGTATAAATTCTTACAAGTTCGGGATTACCGATATTTCAACACAATGTTATACGATATCTAAATGCTAATACGTTGAAATAACCATTTACCAAAAGAATGCGTATTACATCTTGTACATGATTCACGAACGTTTCTGAATTAAGCAACGTCTAATGACTGCTTTATGCATGCACAGAAATACAAGCCAATATGATGGAACCGTCATTTTCAGATTTTGCACTTTCATTACCTTTAATCCATCATATTCAAAGGCTTATAATCTGCATATTAATATCACGAAAGTTGGAAATTTGAAAATATGTAGAAGTATTACATTAATTGATAATGGAATGTTCACACCTTTAGTTTTGCCAACGGGGGTGATGGTACTAGACTATCATTAGCCTTAGTATTACAAAAGTAGCAAGTAAAATATCGATAAGAAAATGAGAGCATTACTATGGAATTATTACTTGTATAAGTAAAAAGTTTTTAATATAAATTTTATTATAATTTATATTATAATATTATAATAAATAATATTTAAATAATATTAAATTGTATTTTGTACATTTAAAAGACCATCTATCCTACCTGGAGTACGTTATGAATTCTGAAGCTTGCTTATGATTTTCAGGATTCCCGCAACTCAAAAAGTGATCTAATCATTTTCATATCAGCTTTCCTTTAATATTTTTAATCTTTGGCTTTTGTAATTTATTTGCCAATGTAAAGAAATTACAAACTGACAAAAAAATAATAAAAATAAAAAATGTAAATAATTTAATTTATGTATATAATCGCTTTGTTATGATTTGGTTGCTTTGATAATCTATTTGTACAATTTTGATAAGGATTGATACTAAAGTGTAACGATTATTTAAAATCGAAATTTTAAGGGGAATTCACTGCTTGCTGAATGCTAGCGGTTACTTTTGCTAAGCGATTATTTTGATTAAATTGAAATGAATATCGTTATTTGGAAATAATTAGGCTTGCGACAAATATTTTCCCAAAATGAAATATGTAAAATGTCAATAATTAAACTAATTTAATTTTTGATTATAATTACGCTTATTTTCGAATCCAGAAGAATTGTTTAGTTTTATTTATTAAATTGCAACTATTTTAATATATTAATTTATTATTAATTTTAATTATAACTATTAAGTTTTTATTTTTAATGTTTTTGGATCACAAAAACATTAAATTATTATGTATTATGTATATAATATATTATTATACATAATATATAATATATAATATTATATAATATACAATATGTAATATATAATCACAATATATTGTATTATTAAAATCAATATATTGTATTATTATAATCTAAAAATTATATTTTTAAATTATCATGTCCATAAACGCTAAAATACCCAAAAATTAGCAAAATGATAATGTTGTAGGATTGACATTCCCAAGAAAATGAATTATAAAAGTAACGATTAAATATCAAACACGTTTAGATGATTACCAAAATAGTTATTTATGAACGAAAAATTGTGGCTAGAAATACCAAATTGATTTATCCCTTTTCAAAATAGCAAAGCAATAATCACCTTAAACCCTACATTAACGTGAGCTAATTTAAAATGCCCTATTTGCTTTGAAGTGAAAATCGATTTGAGAAGTTTGCAAATCTCCCAGAAGTCGCGTTCACATCACTGAAAAGGTCACATGTAGTTGACAAGCCGCAATTCCCGATCACTGGATAATAAAATAATGATAATAAATTATAAATAGAATTGTAAAATGCTCTATAAGCTAATTATATGAAAGCTTACGCTTTTAAAGTCAGTTAAAGTAGTCTGTTTTAGTCTAATAGACAGAGCTCCATAACAATATATCATAGCAGTCAAGGGTAGAATGTATTGTACCATTGAAGTAACGATCATTACAGTATTGATGTACCTGCTATGATTAGACACTATACCGCATTCCTTTATTAATATGTATTTCGCTACTTTCGATAAATTGCTCTTATGATTTAAAGACTCAGGTACATTGGACATCAATATGGTAACATTACGAACTCCATACAATGACAAATGAGGGGTTGACACGATCAAAGCCGCTATCAAACAGATTACTAGAGAAATAAATATTCAAATTTACAAAATACCACACCAAACGAAGATGCTAAGAAATAAGACTTTTCGAGGTGTATTGTATAGATTTCCGATTTTCTTCATTATAATTGGTGTACATCTGCTGGCAGTTAGCATTGTCAAAGTAAAACTGTTTGCTTCAACGCTTACCTAAACAGTTAAAAGATTTTCCTCTACTATATCATAGTCACATATAATATGAACAATTTGTCAAGTTATTGTGAAAAGATATAATTTAACATATTAAATAAATTTAATATGATACAAAGAAAACATTTTTAAAATAGTTAAAGGTAATATTTATGTAACTTTAAAGTAAATTCATAAAAATCTAAACAAAATGTCATTAGACATATTAATTGTAAAAGAATTGCTTATTCTTAAAATTTATAAATTATTTTGAGAATAATAAATTGAAATGTATTTGCTTGTAAAAATATAGTTATGTAGATCGACAAAATATAAGCATAAATGAATTATAATTGATGCATTTCATCGACATCTTATATATTTATCATCTTATTCTTTATATATTTATCATATTATTCTTTATCTGTTTAGAATCTTATCAATTTAAAAGAAAATTAAATTGATCATTTCTATGGATAAAAAATATATATTTATATGCAATCATTTATGAATCAAACTTTGTGAAATTAAGTTTTAAAATTGCATATAATCATGTTATATATTTCAGTTTTATTTTTACAAAATAAATATTTTTATTGTTACATATTTATTACGTAACAATGAATTTATATAATTCGTTGTTATAATTTATTTATACAATTAATTGCACAAATTTATATAATTAATCGTAAATATTAAAACATCTTAAGTATGTATGTTTATATATGTTTTGTTCTTAGTATATAATTAGATTATTACCTTATTATTTCGTTGTAATAAAAACAATTTCAAAATATAAAAACGTTATACAAAACAAGGAACAACGAAAGTTTAAAATGAAACCTAAACTGAAATTGAAACAAACAAGCAATGATGGGTAAACATTGAAATTGTTATTGACATTTGTAATTTGGGCATTCGAACTGTCATTTGGATTTTAAGAAATGTTTATATCTAAAATCATGTTCTGTAACTGTTTTGAGTTCGGATAAATTGCATTATTTAATAAGGTAATTTTTATTTTATTATTGTAATTATATGAGTTCTTATTATTTCATATTTGTTTTTATTTACTTTATTGTGCAGAATTATTAACTTTATTAATATGATCTTATACTGAAATCATGCATGTCGAAAGTATGTATGTTTATATATGTTTTGTTCTTAGTATATAATTAGATTATTACCTTATATTTTCGTTGTAATATAAAATTTAATATTTTTTTATATTAACTAATAATGTTTATTAAGTGCTATTAATTTATTATCATTTATCATTTATTATATTTTATATACTATCTATATTGATTAAACAATATTAGTCAATATAAGATTAATATCAATATCACATTAATATTGTATATTTACGTGGAAGACTGTATTTAGAATATGCTTGAGAAGATACAACGAAAGTGATATAATTTCATTTTCGTTGATTAGTAGCAATCAACGAGTTTATTTATAAACTCGTTATTCATAAATATAAATTTTATCTTGTGGATAAATTAAAATAATCTATACACTTAATTAATTTAGAAATAAATTTACCTATAAATTTTATCTAGCATGTTGATTGCTACTAGTTTTTATTAATATAAAAATTAGATAAACATTTAGACGGAATCGATGACTTGCATGTGCTGAAGTACTAAATTGCTATTTGGAATTTATTTCTCGAATATATTATTCAGCTAAATATATAACGGCAGTGTGATAGAATTACATTCGTATGTAAATTTGTGTTAATTATAAAAAGCATTTTAACCACACGAGATCAGTAATTCTATTCTGGCCAATCCTATTTTGGCCAGCGATTGGCTTGACATTGACCAAAACGTCAAATAACTTATTACTGATCTCGTGTGGGGGGTTCATTTTAGAAGGCTCGCTGAGATTGGCCATAGCGTCAAATAAATTATTACTTTTCTCGTGCTGGCAAAATGCCTTTTAAAATTAATATAACGATAGTTCATATGTGAAATATATGCGAAGTATATATTGAAAATCACTTAATTGGAATGAAACATAGCTGTTTTTCTCAAGTTTGTTGAATTTAAGGTCATTTTGGGCAAATTGAAATCAATTGCTTTTATATTTTAATCAACAATAAGGTGAATTATACATTTCATAACATTTCAACGATTAATACGTTTTAAGTGGTTCAGAAAGTTTCAAATATTAAAAGCTTCAGTTTATGTAAAGGTACGTTATCAGTTTATATCGTATGCCGATACACATTCATATTGATAAATAAGAAATTTGCTTAATTTTTTTAGCAAAAAATAAAACAATTATTTTTTTAATTTTTTGATAAATTAGCGATAAAATTTTGATTATTTTTAATTAATTGTTGATTTAAAATTTATCAATTAATTAATAAAATATGATAGAATTTTCTACATAAAATGATATAAAATTAATATAAAGAAAATATTAAGTGACAATTCCATTGTTGCTTGAAATTTAATTATTTATATTTAAATTTCTTCATTTTTCCAATTTACAAGTATCGTTTGATGAATCAATTAATCTTTAATTTAAATATCGAGAATTTAGAATTTGGCCACATAACGATTTTTTATTAATCAATGGAACATGAACAACAATGCCTGCATATCTCAATATCAAATATTTTCTTATAACATTAGAAATATTTTGTTTACATTTCATAACTCACTTCAATACAACGCTATTCAATATTTCCAATTTATAGAAAATAATACGCCCCAATATGTAAAATTATTATATTAGTTGTAGCTAGTTTTATAAATTATTCGTTTTTAATTTATATATAAATTAACATATATATTAATATATTTTTAACTTTAATTAAATATTAATTATAATTAATTATAATTAATTATTATTAATTATTAATTATATTAATTATTAATTAATATTATTTATTTTAATCTTAGTAGAATAATACATGCCATATAAAATAAAAATTGATATATAATTTACATTGATAAAGCAGTTGAATGATGAAACTGTCTTCAATTATTAAAATATTTTCAATTTAAGAGCAAATTACCAAAAACGTCAATTTATAACTTACGACTGTTAAGTAATGAGCAAGTTGACAGATTACATCAGGAAATGACCATGTGTACATAATATATTGCAGTGAGCTCATTGATACACAAAATGTGAGAAAAACAATGTCCGCAACTGCAAGATTTGTTACGAAACACGAAAATACATTTTTGAAAAGTTTCTTCTTAATCGTGTAAGCAATGATGAATACATTTCCTAATTCAAACAAATTTCTAAGTAATTCTCTTTGTATTTAAATGATTAATACACATTAATAGCGTGCAGATATCTAAAATTAGTATACCTCCGTTTTAGCAAAATGGCGTATAATGTAAGTATATTTCGTTTACCTATTTATAAGTTAAGAATACCTTAATCGAAAATTTTATCAACAGACTAACAATTAAGCTCTCGAAAATAAGCTGGAAACTTATTTGAACTGTTAATGGTTATTTATAGGTCTTTGTTCCCAATAATTAATAATTCTAATAGTCTAACTAAGTGTCACCCGATAGCTAGTATTATATATTATATATTTTTTAATTTATATAAAAATAAAAATGTTTTTTTATATGTTTTCGATTAATAATTGATCATATATATTTTTAATTTATATAAAAATAAAAATGTTTTTTTTATATGTTTTCGATTAATAATTATTGGAGCTGGATTCTAGCTCCAATAATTATTTATCAATAATGGATCAGTATTAACTATTTAAAATATTTTTGATTTGATGATTTTACTCAAATTATATGTTTCTGATCATATATAAATTTTTGTCTAACGTCATAAGCAAGACAGTGCTATCAAAAACTTAATTTTAGGGCAGTGCATGGGATACATTTTAGGACGAATTTCTTGATTGTTAATAAATTTTAAATTGTTATTTAAAATTTATTTTTTAGAGTGAAGTTTGACTTTACCTAAGCGAGAAATATTCTTAATATTTATTAAGGATTAGTCCTTAGTTGTATAATTCAACTAGTATTTTGAATATTTTTGAAAATATCAAAAAATTAAATATATTTTTTTGTAAATAATATTTTGAATATTTTTATAAATGCTAAGACTTGAATTTTAAAATAAATTTTATATATTGGATTTTGAAAAATCAACTTATATCCTATATGTTAATATATCTACATATTTACTCAACTTCACATTTATTAAATATTAATATATTGCATTTGATAATATAAATTTTAATGTAAATATAAACAATAAACATAATATAATATTTATATATATTCTACATATTTAGTATATGTATATCTATACACTGCCTACTTAAACAAAACGTATATTAATGGGCTAACAGACGTATATGAATGGGATGATTATTCCTCGAGAAAGGAGCATCCACAAGGAAGGAGCGGAAGCCAAAATAGGTAGAGTAATTTGGGACATGTAAAAGAAGGGAATTACATGAACGCAAGGAACAGTAAATAGGACGAGAATTGTCGAGAAAAAGAAGGTTGGATCATGATATATGATCACAAACTTCTTTGATATAGTATTGGTGAGTGATATACTTTTGAATGATAATACAAACGACAAAATCTTTATATTATCTTAAAAAGATAGAGAAAGAAATTCTGTTATTCTGTTCGACTTACAGTGGGAACGCAATATACACGAACAAATTAAAGATATAATTTTATGATTAGTGTTTCATAAAATTAAAAAGTATTCTATTATATAATTTTAAAAAGGAATATACGAACGAAAGAATATTAAAAAAAGGAATATCAAACGAATGCTTAATAAATTCACGCATTCGTGATTCATAAATGATTACAATGATTTTTCGAAAAGAATTAATTGTCCAGTCAGCAAATTTCTATGTTAGAGGTTTTTAAAGAATGTTAAATTGGAAAGATTAAATATGATATATTATATCGATATTTATTAAATTGGATATATTATACATCCAATTATATATCAGTTATATCTGATATATTATATATCAGTTAGAAAATTTATATGTTTGAAAGGTTTAAAGGATGTAAAATTGGATATAATATATAAATATTTAAATTGGATATATATTTAAATATATCAATTATATATATTGATATATTTATTAATATTAAATTGGATATATTATTGGATATAATATATTATGTATTATACATTTTATATTATCAGTAATATAATATATATTACATTATCCGTCAGAATTCGATTTCAGTGCACATTAATTTCCAGATCACTTTCTATTTGTGATCATCACAAATAGAAAGTTAAAGATATTCGTTATTACTTTGCATACAACGAAATTTCTTTATTAATAAAATATATTTTTCTTATAAATTTTGGATTTAAGATATATTCTTCATTATAATATGCGTTAAATGATGCGCGTAATTTTTTGGCGTATTTAGAAACAATCTTGTAATGTTAGCCACACTAATTTCTACTTATAAACATAATCAAATCAGACGTTAGAAGGCAACATAACAATCTTACCAGCAATACCGAAAATCGCGATAATTACCCAGCCAAATCCAAAAGTTAGTAACACTTCCTTGGCATATACCATAACTTCCTGATAAATAAATATCTTCATTGTGATTATTTTAAGCGTTTTTTACAAAAATAAATGTTAATTTTTTTTATTATAAAATTAAATAAATAAAAATTAAATACATTTTAAATTTTGTTTTAAAATGCATTTAGAAATTACAAAACGCAGTTGTAATTCATTAGATTGTATTTATTAAAATATTTGCAGTTAGAACTCAAGTGTTAAATATAATCATTGATTAATAAACAGTCTAAAACTCGTGCAAACATATTTTTTATGTCAAAATATTTAGTATAAATAAGATTAAAATTACAGTACAGAATATATATTGGAAAATAATATATTATATATAATATATTATA
This sequence comes from Pomphorhynchus laevis, assembly GCA_012934845.2. Classification (NCBI taxonomy): domain Eukaryota; kingdom Metazoa; phylum Acanthocephala; class Palaeacanthocephala; order Echinorhynchida; family Pomphorhynchidae; genus Pomphorhynchus; species Pomphorhynchus laevis. Next base: position 45,797 of record WNNJ02000387.1, read on the forward strand.
TTATAATATATTATATATAATTGTTGAAGAATTGCAAGGTAGGGAATTTATTTGAAAAATTTTACAAATTTTCAGTCGCTCCTAGCGACCTTCTTCAGCCAAAAAAATCAAAATAATAGAATTTTTGATTTTTTTATTTTTTTATTTATTTATTTTCTAATATATATAATATATTATTATATAATATATATTAGAAAATAAATACAGATACTGGAATTATTAATACTGGAATATACTGAAATTAAAACAATGACTAACACTGATTTATATAAACATGCACTTCATCATCTTGCGATTAAGTAACGGATTATATTGTATCGTATTATAAAACGATCACTTCCTTAATATAGCAAAACATCTTTTAAAACAAAACATGGTTTAACCTCATATCCGTGATTCATTTTCATTTACAATTTCCCAGTTATTCTTTAGCTAAAATTTGAAAACCGTCGCTAGAATTTAAAGATAATATATGCAAATCGACCAATTGTGTTTTACAAAATTATTACATTTAATAAATTAGTCCGGTCCTTTATGTCAGAATACGATAAAAATATGACGCTGAAGTGCTCAAACTTGCCCATCCCTGCTATATATTAAATTAGTAAATTGTTTAAATTTTATTAGCTAGCGCAATTGCTTATTTCAATGCTCTCTATTTTTTTGGAATATTGGATCAGAATCCAAAATTAAAACATAAATGTATATGTTACACAATTTATTTAAAAATATATATTTGGTGTTTTAATTTTATTAACAGTTTAAAATAAAAACACAGGTATTCTTATATTTCGTTAGCTGCTACTATTTGCAGCAATTAAAACGTACAATTTGATAGTAATTTTGTATTTAAATTGGAAGTACAAATTGTTCGTTTTGTTCTTCAAACGAAATATAAAAATACTTCAATATTCAATGATCTTGCTCAAAGACTCCAAATTTAAACAGATCAAGATCATCTGTTTACTTCTTAATATTAAAAACAGCACAGCGAATAAAGAATTGTAATTTAATCACATTAAATAATAAGTAAATGTAATATGAATATTATAATATTACTATCATTTTATTTATTTAAATTAATAATATATTATAATTAAATATTATAATATATTAATGTAATATTAAGCATGATTGGTCACATAATCGAATTCCCTGTATCAAGGATAACACGGAATTTTAAACTTGCTTAGAAAATAAACAATAAAATTACAAATAAATTACAATGAAACTATAAATATTATAATACATTATTTCATTTAATACTCTTACTCTATGGGATTATGTTCCTGGAAATAATGATTGTTAAATTTGTTACACATACCTTTGGCATTTGTTCTCTTATCTTTAGTGTTTCACTTCCGAAAACGATAGCAACAAAGTATTACTTTAATGAAATTTAATTAAATCATATATGTCTGCAAACCTTACCCATGGGATTAGATCTTGGCAATTGAAACCATTTACCACATAAACGTTTACATTCCAAAATTATTTTCCACTCACTTACATTGCATCGAAGCAAATTTGCTTGATGGTAGCTCCCATTTTCAATATTAAGTCAAATTAGTTTATGATTGCTTATATCTATTTAAACTTTAATAATTTAGAAATTTTATCGGCTGGTAAAATTAAAAGCAGTCAGCAACAGTTAGAAAACAATTGTTAATTAAGATGCTTTGTTTTAAGATAGCTTTGCGTGAAATTTGTTTCAATTCATCATTTTTAGTTCATTCTATTTAGTGAGTAACATAATATAATTGAATTTAACAAATAGTAATAGAAAAGCTAAAAGCATTCCAAAGTGCTTTTTGTTAGTAAGAATCACTTGGTATTCATTTCCTTAACTTGTTTAGAGTAGGTCGCTTTTACAATTTTGTTTAATTTCTTTTAATTTTCTTAACTTTAATCGAATTAATATAAACATTTTCCCAATGGAATATGACTATGAATGAAGTCAGCTAATAATAAGTTTATCAGGAAATGGTTAGTTTGAAATTTTTGTTATCTAAAATGTATATCAACATGCCGTCAACTGTTACTAAATGTTCGATAAATTGCAGTGTGATAAAGCACACTTCGTTGTCTAATTTCTTTGAAAAATTCTAAACTGGCACAAGATTTACTGGATTTAAAATTGATTCTAAATTGATTCAAACGGAAATTAAGAAAACGGAAACTTGTTCAATGAAGGATTAAGTGTACGATGTTCAGTCAAGTTTTCTACGTATAATTGGATACAATTACTACAAAATAAACACATTGGAACATGTTTGGCATTTATAAATTTCATATAATCCGATACTGTGATATATTGCAAGAAAATTTAGCTAATGCGATAATATAAAATATTTAACTCTTAAATCCCTTATTTTATTGATTAATTATTATTCACATTCGAATATTATCTTGTTATAAAAGGTGTGATTTATAGTATCTTACTTATTCAGAAAAGAAAAGTCCACATAATTAACATTATCGAAGTTCAACGATGTTTCCTCGACCTAACATAAAAAGTATAATTAAACATATGCTAACATTTCGAAGTGATACTGCAAATGCATACTGTATTTTAATAAAACAATATCTTTACCTAATAAATAGAGTATCGTTATATTTTATCGTTTAGAGATAAAATATATTCATTACTAAAGATAAATTTTTGAATTAAAAAATTATAACAGTAACTTGGTCCTATTTTTACATAAATAAAGAGACAAATAAAAAATTTTCCTAAAATTATATCACACATAATCTTAAACATTATAGTCAAATCGTATTTTATAGACATGATATTGATTGGACAACATTTATGTTGATATATCTGTGCCGTCATTGTTCTCATTGAAATTTTGATGACTATTTTATTCTGCGAGTTGCTTTAATCCTATCTATAATCAAACAACATTAATCTACATTTCAGTATTGGTGGACATAATCAGCTACTGATTCAATACCTGCATTTCACGGACCTTTTAATTTTGGCTGACGATCATTCGACTCGTTTGCTTTTATTGGCAATTAGATTTAATGAAAAAGACTTTCGTCTTACATTTTGCAAATTTAATTGAAATCATTTCTTATTTTAAAGTAAATCAGTGTTGGTAGTAAAAGGTTTTACCTTCAATTTGAAAACCTAACTATTTTTTAAATTAATTATTATCAAACTAGTCATATATAGTTTGCTTCCAAATTTTAACTTGATGTAATTATGCATTATAAACATTATAACATTACTCATTGTTACAAATAAAATTATTTATGACACCATACGTTTCTTTAATCCTATATATAAGTCACCAGCAGTACGCTACATTTCAGTATTTATTAATGGACATTATCAGTTCATGATCCAATACCTACGTTTCACATTTCGGTCATGCTAATGTTGACTGACGATCACTTGACTCGTCTGTTTTATTGACAATTAGATTCAATAAAAGACTTTCGTCTTATATTTTGCAAATTTAATTGAAATCATTTCTGATTTTAAACTAAAATTTTAAACATTTCTGATTTTAACTATTATTATGTAATAATATATAAAGCTGCAAATAAACAATTGGAAACATTATCATAACTAAAAAGACCAAAAATATTATAATTTGTTATTATTTATAAATTATAAATTATAATAATTTATAATTTATTATTATATTTACATCTAAGAAGTTTTTCATAAGAAATAATTTGTGCAATAAATCAAAGATTAAATTATTATCTTTGTTTAATTATTTAAAATAATATAATAAAAAACTGTTGTTTATTATTATAAACTGTATAATTAATTTATTATAATTTATTTATATATAAGAAACTGTATAATAATATAATAAACTGCTGACGCCATAAGGGCGAAAAATTTATTATAATGGAGGTAATATAAAACATTTAGTAAATATTAAGAATATCCAAGAAATATAACTTATACGAAAAACTTATTTTATGAAGGCGAATAATAAAAAACAAAGAATCAAGAAAAATGCTATTAAAAGTATTCAAATATAGATTAAATACTAAAATGACAAAAAAATCAAATTAATTATTTATTATTGATTGATTCTTTATTAAATAAAAGTAAACATGTTATAAAATACATACAAGCAACTATCTCTGCTTAATTTGTGTACAACTTCTTTAAATTTTATAAAAAATAAAAAAATATATAGGTATTAATATACCTATTGATATAGGTAATATATTTGACAGTCTATTGTTAATTTGTTTGTACATTTCAGAATTGCCGCTCCGGTAAGCTCGGTCTTTTCGCTTCTGCAATTCCTTCATCAGTGGTGTTATCCAGGTTGGATCTCTTGAATTTAAACGTACTTTTTTTACATAGAATAGTACTAGAGAAGTAGTCATCAAGTTTATTGTTGATAATGTCAAAATTTTCACAAGTCCAATTTGAGATGTTGATTGTTAATTCGGTTACCTTATTCCTTAAGTTAATTAAGTTGTTTGCTCGTTTATACCATAAAGTTAATTTGCGAACTTCCAAATGCTCTATTTTGTAATTATTCCAAATACGTATCACACAATGGTTTGAATTTCCTAACGGTGCCCATTTTTTAACCTGGTTATAGTAATGTTCTATATTTGTGAAGATTTTATCCAAGATGGCGTTGTTTCGAGTGTTAAATTTAACTAACTGTAATAATCCGTGATGACAAGCATATGAATCAAGTGGAATCCTATTAAAATCGCCTAATTCCATTAGATATTTGATGGAGCATATTATATCATCTATAATCGTCTTCAATTTTTGTTGAGCTGCTTGCGAGTCGGTGTTCGGTGGGTGATAAGCCAGCATAATTGTACAGGAAAATTTCCGATTTTTAACTTTTTTTCGAAAACGAAAGAATTAAATACGCGAGATAAGTGGACATAAATCTAGATGTCTCTGTAACTTCACTTTGTTATGTTCATATTATCTATATATGTTCTGAGAACCAGCTTCCAGTTATTAAAGCAATATATTGGGACACAAATTGTTATTTTGATAGCTAATAAATACCCAAAGCTTAAATACATCTAAGTTAAAAAAGGAAAGATTTAATATTCGATGAAATTAAAGAGAGAAAAAACTAACAATAAAAAATGAATAAAATTTTTAAAATATTATTAAATACAGTAAATTAAATGAACCATTTTATAACAACCAAAGATAAAGCTGCAAAACCTTCGTCTTTATATTAAACGAGCATTTTCAAATATCCAAATTCTGTCTTTATATATGAATGCTTTATTATGATGAATTAATGAAAGAGGCTAATCATAATGACCTAAATAGAAACGCAACATATGAATGAGGTGATTTGAGTTTAGAAACAATCATTCGTAATTGCTGCACTTTTTAAGATAAAATAAGTATAAAGGTGGAATCAGATAACAAACGAATAAGATGAACCAATAACGCTTTAGTGATTTTAAATGTACATTAAAATCTCTCACCGTTTATATAAATAAAATAATTAAAGTAATTAAAACTCACTTTAAAAATATTGTAAGGCAATCCAAATTAATACTGGTATAAAACACTATTTCAGTATTAATTCTACAAAAGAATTTTTAGAACACACAAAAGGAATAAATTTTCAAAATATAAATGCATACGATTTTAGTACGCTTTATACAAATCTAGATTTAGTAGATATTAAAGATGCATTAGAAAAATTAATTAATCTTACATTCGAAAAAATATATGCATATATTTGCTGTAATAACTTTTACGCTTATCTAAGAAAAATTAAAACATCAAATATATATAAATATATGGATAAAATTGAATTAATAGAAAACTTTACTATTTTGGTAAATCAAAATTATTTAAAGGTAGGGACATTTATATTTAGACAAATAAAAAGTGTTCCAATGGGTGTTAATAGTGGCCCAATTATAGCTGACTTGTTTTTAAGCTTTATAGAATATGAATTTGTTCATAACTGTGTAAACTATATCTAAACAATATAAATATATGAAATATATGTTTCGATACATTGATGATATATTGATGATATATGTTTATTTAACTCTAATAATTTTATACAATAAGTGAACAAATTTATCCAGCCTTATTCTTAATAAAACCAATATTAATGATAAAGAAAGTATATATCTTGATATGAACTTTAAATAAACATCAATTAAAACTGCTATTAGTATGTATCGTATAGATGACATATTTAAATTTACAAGAAACATATTTTTGCATAAGCATTTATGCATACCATATAAATAGTAAATTAAAAAATATCAATATTATTAAAAATAAATTAAAACTTTTAAGCGAAAACTTCTTATGATTAAGAAGCAATATGCCTAGTATTTGAATTTAATCAAATATATTCAAATTTCATCAGAGAAAATACGTCATTAGCATGCATTTGGCCCCGTTACTATTTCGTGCCGAGAAATAGGAACTGAAATCTTTTAGCATAACAGTAACTCGTGATTGCTTTTAATCCTTTTTCTGACACATCGTCTGTTATTTATTAGTCAATTCATGAAAATTGAATTTTTTTAAATTTTAACTTTATATAAATTATATAAAATCTTATATAACAATGATTAATTATTTATAATTATTTATCATTAATTTAAATTTTATTTAGCGATATTTCTCACTGTATGTAAAACTAATGAAATAATTTAATATTTTAATATTGAAATAATATTTCTTACTTTATAATAAAGTACTTCATTTTATTATATAATATCGTACAAAGGAATTATTTATTATTATAATTTGTGTTATTTAATTATTAATTATTATTATTTATTTAATATGGGTTTAGTATTATTTTTAATTTATAAATAGTGTAAAATGTGTAGACTCTGTTAGCTAATCTGATTTAATTGATTGGTTTTTATTTTGCAATCTGGAAGAATTCACACTATAGTCTGTTACCATGGAAACACAAATTTTTAGTGTTTTTATGATAAATAAAATTATTTGATTTAATTTAATTATTTAATTATTTAATTTAACTAAAGGTTTATGTTTAAGTTTAAATATACGTTCAAATTAATTTTTAATTTGCCGTTTTTAACTTTCAGCTACGGTTTTTTGGTTTTATAGCTTGTTGGTTTGACTGTCTGCGAATAAATTTTATAATATTATGTAACTTTATTAATGTTAGAGCTGTTAGTGATTGGCGCTTGCATTTAATGCTTTAATTATATTCCTTTAACTATTAAATTGAATGTAAACGATCATTGCAGACTATTGATAATTCTTGGTATACACTATACAATTTCATACTTTTATTTAATATGATTCGCATAATTCGCTCTCTTACTAAACGATCTAAATTGTATTTATAGATGCACGAGCAAAGCTGCTGTATACTGAATTACTTGAATACTTAAACAATTCACGTTAAAATTTTGGAACATTGAATATTTAAATCCAAAAGGTTCTTATGTAATTTTGCATTTGTTAAAGAGAATGCAAATAATAACGCTATATATATGATACCCAATGATAGCGAAGACGGTTTACGAAAACATTTAATAAGGTGTGTATTTAACTTAAATACTTTGGTTTAAACTTGACATGTTAAATAATAGTTGACAAAGACAGTATGCAAACAATTCTACTTTGGACAGTATTTATTGGAATATGTATATGCACCCCTATTGAAGGTAAGATGAATGCATCTAGTATTAAAATTTATTATTTTGTAGTTGGATTTATTCTGTATAACATTATATGATTCGCATTGTTTGAATGGATTTTAGTCCAACATATATATTTGGTATTTTAAATGTATTAAGTTCAGTATATTAATAAATATACTAATGCTTAATTCTAAAGTTAAGCTTTGAGAAAATATATTTATATATCGATTTATATTATATTTAATAATTAAGATCAATATTTAATAATTGATCAACTTTATAAATTATTTTGACGAATTGGAATAATTGAAAACATAATGATAACTTTAAGATAATAATAGTTAATTAAAGTTAACTTTAAGATAATTTAAGTTGATAATCTCTTGTTATCAACAAGAGATTGCCAGAAGGCAATATAAATATATAATGACCTATATTTCTTATTCGAATACATCGTATATTATTTATTAGAAAATTAATAAAAATCGATATTTATTTTAAATTTTAATTTTATATTTTAACTTTAAATAAATATCTATTATATAAATAGAATGTTTATATATATTATTAATACATCTTAGAAAAATCATATTAAATTATTTAAAACCTTATATAATTATTAATTATTTATAATTATACATCTATATTTTTTATTTATAAATAGTATAAAATAAGTAGACTCAGTTATCTGATCTGATTGCTTCTACTTTCCCGGTAATATAACCTCTGCCAGAAATACTGAAAATATGTATTCTTGATACGACAATATAATAAAATATAAAATAATGCATTATATGAGGAATATGTTATACTATTAGAGGTCATTCTTCTGATGAACTCTAATTCTTATTCTTATACATCGTCTGTCATTTATTATTCGATTCATACAAATTAACTTTTATTTAAAAGTTAATTAAAGTTATTAAAGTTAGCATTAAGATAAACATAATTTATTAACTTTTATGCTTCAATGAAAACATAAAAGATATTAACTTCAAAAGTGATCAAGTAGGAGAAAATAAATTTGTTTAAACAATATTTTGATGATCACTATCAGCTTCATCTGATTAGGGAGATATCAGCTTCATCATTATGCACAAAATAATGATGACTAATCTTAAACAGGGAGAAAAAAAATATAAAGAGAAATTGTGCAAAGTATAAGTTATTTATAATTAGTTTCTACGAATAAATGCATACATAGTATAAATCTAATCTAAAACTGGAAAATTTAACTTATTGAACATATATTTGTATTATTAAATATATAATTTTTTATTTATAATAAACTTTAATTTATTTTTGTTGTTAATGAAAATTATGTATAACTTTAAAACTTATTTTTAAAGATATCTTTCGTATCTTTATGCAAGCAACGTCTTACCAAAAAATAATAATTCAGTAAGGTATCAAAAAGTCAGTAATAGTTTTATTATAAATAAATTCAAATAATTTTATCTATACGTATTGCATTGAATAGTTGAAAAACTAAACGACTCAAAGTGTTTTAAATAAAGTATGTTTGGAAAATTGCAGAAAATATAGGATTAATATAAAAGGAAGTATAAAGAAATTAGTCGACAAATGAGGTTTTTAAATTTATTTAATGAAGCTTCAAAACTGCATTCATCTTCATATTGTATATACTATCTCTTAATTATTTAATTATTTATTTATCTATTTATTGCATACTATTAATAATGCATACTAGTGTTTATATTTATTTTGTCTTAGTGATTAAATTAGCTAACTGAATAAATAATTATTTAGAGAAAATCAAATCAACCGAGTCTACGTATTCAAGCTAGAATAATTATTTAGAAACATAATTTTTCATTTGTTGTCAACTACTACACTCTACATGTTACAGTGTCTTTTGTTTAAAATTAACACCTGCTCGTGATATATTATATATAGTGTAGACTTGAATTTATGTCTTTCTTCATATTAGTTAATGATGGTTTTATATACATGATATGGAAAAAAATTTTCTTAATTATTGCAAGCTTTCAACACACAGTGTTTGCTTGAAAAGGACACAGTGTGTTGACAGCTTGCAATAATAAAAAAAGTTTTTTAATATTATGTATATAAAACCATCATTATATTTTATAATTTTAAGATCGTATAAATTCAAATGTTGTTATATTTAATATAATATCAATAACATATACATTTAATAGCATTTAATAAGGCATTATAGTAAGTTATTACAATTTTAGTTAGGCATTATAGTAAATTACTAAAACAAAACGTGAGGATTGACCGTGACGCATATTGGAGCAGCATTGCCTCCCAAGCTGAAGCTGCATCTGCATGTAGCAACAGCAGACGATTATTCCAATCCGTTAGACCTATCACACGGCTACACACGTGTTCGCTATTGGGATTACGCGATAAGGCAGGAGCTATCGCATACAACACAGATGCAAAACTGAGAATTTGGGCTGAACATTATCGAGAGCTATATAACGAAAACAGACCGCCAGCAAGCCAGAATACCCACGATGAAACTGTGGAAGACGTCGACCTTCAACCTCCAACGACAACTGAGATACAATATTGTATCACCCGCATGATGAAAGACAAGGCCCCTAGACTGGATCGGATAACTTCTGAAATCTTGCAAGCTTCCGGTATCACATCATATCAGAAACTCGCAGTTCTTTTTGAATCCATATGGAACGTCTCTAGAATTTCAGAATATCTATCAACGGCGATCATTATGCCGATTTACAAAAAGGGTGATGCAAAATTATGCAAAAATTATCGTCCAATCTCGTTACTTCTTGTCGTTTACAAGGTTCTTGAATTAATAATACTGGAACGCATTCAGCCAGTGCGAGAGCGGCAAGTACGTGAGAGTCAGGCAGGATTCAGAAGGGGTCGTAGCTATATTGACCAAATATTTTCCTTGATGTGTACTCGAGACTCGAAATGAGTTTAGACAACATACGGTGATAGCGTTCCTGGATTTTAAAACCGAGTTTGACGGTGTTTGCAGAGAATGCAGAGAAAGTATGTGGCCTCTCTTAGATGAGTGTGGATTTATAGCGAAGATTACTGCAGTCGTGAAGGCTCCCTACGAACAATAGAACGGTATAATCAGAGTGAAGGGACAACTAAGTGAGAAAATTTAAGTCATGACGGGTGAGACAGGGCAGAGTGTTAGCTCCAACTTTGTTTAATATCGTTTCTGATAAAATACTAAATAGCGCCCAATAGATCCTCGTGATGCAGTAGAAATTGGCACATAAGGTAAGCGTATTTGTTACCTAACTTACGCGGACGACAATGCACTAATTACCGAAAATTTCGTAGACCTAAGACGAATTGTTACTAGAACATCCTATGCTGTATCGAAGTACGGACTCAACTTGAACCCTAACAAATGCAAAATACTCTGCGTCGATACCCCTGAAGAAGTTGCCACTATATTCCATCAACTGATCGAGTGTGTACTGACACAGAAGACTGACAACTGACATCAACTGACACAGAAGTGGACATACTCTCAAAACTAGTCAGAGCTAATCGAGCGTTTCGCGGACTTTCAAAATTGTGGAAACGACGCGATGTTAACCTCAAAACAAAGATAAGAGTATATGCATCAATAGTGCGTCCGTTACTAATATACGGCTGTGAAACCTAGCCTGACAAAAAGGTGATGATTCGCAAGCTAGAGTCGGCTGACCACATTTTCCTCAAAAGAATTGCACACATTTCCCTGCTGTTGCATATGTCGAATTCAGTGGTCATGAATAAGTGTGGACAGATTGAAACCATCAACATTACGATTGCACGTCGTCGATGGATGTATGCTGGTCACGTATTAAGGATGGACGATAACCGACTGTCTAAACTAACACTTCTTGCTCCACCAAAATCTTCATGGAAACGTTCTAGTGGAGGAGTCAGAAAGACTCTTAAAAGACGCATTGAGCAAATTACACGACCGCTTATATTTTAGAAGACCAACGTTGGATGGTGAACATACCGTGATAATTGGTGGCTATATTGGAGCGACTGGCAAGGAAACGAGTAGCTTGTAAGCAAGGAATTTGTTGAGACTTTTTTATTCTTTCCTTTTTCTGTCTGATGTTTGTGGTCGACGGTTAATTAGGTCAAGACTTTTAATATAATAGCATTTATGTGTTAATTAATCATTATATTAGATATGATAATATTGTCATCAATATTGTTAATATCAACAATATTTGTTGGATATGCTAGACAGAATGTGCTGCAAGAACATTTAAAATGATATCACATGGAAACATTTTCTGGATTATAAAGTTGTCGATAAGAAATGATTTATTCAAATAAAAATGATTTAATAAAATTTTTAAATATAGCACATTTGAAAAATTATCAATAAACGCATCTTAATTTAGATAAGAAAGCGTGTGTCATTATCAAATGCATGCAATCAGGTAAGAATTAATCAGGTTAACCAAACTTATTTAATAATTTGTCAGATTTTGAGGCACCAAATGATATGTACTGTAATAGAGATATTGCAAATGCAGATTTTAAAAACATTAATGTAGACGGAGATGTCGAATATAAATCAGCAGTCCGTAATGAAAATAGACACATAAACATTACAAAAGAAAGTAACAAATTTGACGTTGATAAACATCCTGAAGACATAGAAAATGAAGAAAACTGTAAATTAGAAATTATCTTGAATGATGGTAAAATTGAAAGCATCTTAAAAGAACACTTAAATAAACTTATGTTCGAAAATCAAAGATTGCAATTGGACCAAAAAGAATTAAGAGTAAACGAAGAATCGAGTGGAAGCAGTTTCTCTAGACTTCATGGCTTAATTAATGAACATAGTGGGGATTTCGGGGATGGAAATAAAGCATTAAGTGGACAATGCAGATCAGAAATGCAAAGTGGGTTTGGTGCTCATACTAATAATGGATTCCATGAAAATTCAGGCTTTTCAAATATACTGAGTGATCAGCCAGTTACCCGGAAAAGTAGTTTTCAAGACATTGGATCAATAGAAGGACACATATTATCCAATCCAATGATTTATTATCCAGAATCACTATCGGTTACACAATATCCAGCAATTGAAGGTGGATCGTCCATACCGGAACAAAAAGGGATATTTCAGCAAAGTCATCCAGGATTATATTCAACCGTAAGAACTGGTGCAGGTGCAATCAGCCGTGCAATACCACATCCATATGTAGGAACTGGTATAATTTATCCTGTTAATTCAGCATTGGCACAAGTTGGAAATTTGCCTTGTTTTGGTTTACCTAAAAACCCACCTCAATATTATGCTTCTCCGTTTATCAATCACTCACCGTTAATAGCTAAAGCAGCTACTATTGACAACAATCGAGATGGAAATCCTGATATCTGTATATGTGGATCACAAGGCCAAGACTCTAAGTCTGTTTCCACTCGATGTATGTCATATGATACTGATAAAGGATCAAGTGTACGACTTCATTGTGATTCGACTGTAGGCCATGAAGCAACACAAGCAGATATAAATCATATTGGATCAGATGAAAACACTCGAGAAAGATTGAATGACATTAGTATACCTCGTAAGTATATCCTATTTTTCATTTATCCATTTTTGAAAAAATATTTAAAATTAGTTATTTATATTATCAAAAAATTAGAAAATGTTAAAAAATATTTTTATAATTTTGGTACCTTCTAAAGCTTGTATTCAATTTAGATGCTCATTATCATCGATTTTAAACTTGTGACCAGCATGTTCAACAATGAAATATTCTCTAACTAATGGACGTTTTAAATTATTTTAAATTAAAAACACGAATTCTTTGTATAAGCCTATTCTGTTTTGCCCTTTTTCTTTATTTTCAATGCGTTTAATAATAATCATTTTACTAGCAATAAAATATAAGTAAAATTATGTGAGTACTTTATTATGAATTACAATAAATACTTTACATTTATTTAATATGGATAAACATATAATTAAAATACCTTAATTATTAAATAACGCTCTGGTGTAATAAAGCCATACATTAATTTAAGACTAATTGCTATAGATAAAAGCTGTAGTTTAAGGTGATATCACTGTTTTGTAAATATGTTTTAGTGTATACTAAACAAAGTTTATTAAGTCATATGAAACAAAGTTTAAATTTGTAATTTGATAACACTATTTTGCTGTTGATCGTGTATTTATTGTGTGGCTGTTAAATTATGATTTATGTCTTGATAATTGCTAATTCAAATGAATGGTTAAATAAAGCTTTCTTTAAAAATTAAGTTTTGATGGAAAAATGCAGCAAAGTTAACCTTATAATTAATAAACACAAAATATAATATATGAGTTTACATAATACAAAAGTTACAATTTGCATAATTTAAGACAAATCTAATTCTGACAAATTAAACTTAATTGAAACCAGATTATTAAATAAATTAAAGTAAATTTTATAATTTAATTATAAATAAAATATTGTGTTTTATGATAATTTAATAATTATCATAATATAATTAAAAATGACGTTTCTCAGATTAGGACGTTTCCTGTTGGCCATAATCAAAAGTCATTATTGGAAGCTGGTCGAGTGCAGCTAATATGGCTTTGGCATTGCCTCTTATTCGTCTGATGGAGACAAATCTAATTCTGACAAATTAAACTTAATTGAAACCAGATTATTAAATAAATTAAAGTAAATTTTATAATTTAATTATAAATAAAATATTGTGTTTTATGATAATTTAATAATTATCATAATATAATTAAAAATGACGTTTCTCAGATTAGGACGTTTCCTGTTGGCCATAATCAAAAGTCATTATTGGAAGCTGGTCGAGTGCAGCTAATATGGCTTTGGCATTGCCTCTTATTCGTCTGATGGAGATGCTCTGATATAACCGTGTGACCGTCACAGCGTATCAGATTCCGATTATCCTGCTTATATTATTCGTAACTTATTTGATCCCTCTGTTTCCTTCGTCGTTCAATCCACCAAAGGTCTCCACTCCGGCGGCTGAAAACGTACATCTCGCTGCTTCGACCCTGTCCTTATATATTCTGTCCTTGACATTGACAGCGTACAATCTGGCAGCGACGAGTTGTGGCAGTGGATAGAGTGTATGTGGCGTGTTGGGGTGGGTGGCTGCAAAGTCGACTGCAAGGGCTTAACCACGGCAAGAGCTCTGGGCGTTCTCTCGGATCACTGCTCTTAAGTGTGCTTTGGACACTGAGTTAATGATGTTCGAGAGGTCGATCTTCACCCAGGTCTAGTTGTTATCGTTGCCGTGTTAATTGTGGAGTCAAAAATGTTAATTAAAAAGTATCTTTTGTCGTGGATGGTTATTTCTGTTCATATAAGATACTTTATCAATCAATATACAACATCAGTTTTAGAAATTATAAATATTAAATATCAATAAATTAATATTGCTGAATATGATAATACCAGAGTTCTTTTTTGTTTATTGATAGCAACATATTTCAATCCGTTTAGCTTAATGGCTGAATTAAATAATTAAATTGAAAATATTCTGAATTTTTAAAATTTAAGACAAATCAAATTCGATAAATTCAAATTTAATGGACACCTGCTTTTTTACCGTTTTATAATTTAATAAATTATAATTTTCACGTATGACAATCACAATTCTAGTCCGTTTAAACGAAGTTATTAAATATTTTATACTTTAATAAATTTTACTTAAAAATTTATTAAAGTATAAACTTTTTAGTGCGCAATAATTTACTTGATTAATTAATTATTTAATGTAATTATTCTATTTAAGAACTTAGTCTCCAATTAAATTTTTATTTTATAAAAACAATTTATTTAATTAAGCCATTTGATTTATATATTTAATAATGATATGTATTCAATAATACATCAATTTAGTTAATTGATAATTAATTTGAATAATATATATATAATAAATAAAAATGTTTTATCCAATTGTTCCCTTTTATATATTTATTGTTTTGAACCGTTTGATTATCTATTTAAAAATTTGTATTCAAAAATTAGATCAACTAACTGAGTCTAAGTATTTTACATTAAATAAATATTAAAAAATAAGTCTAAATAAAACTAAAATAATAATTCATAAATAATTAAAAAATTATTAATAATTATAAATAATAAATAATTGTTATATAAGATTTTATATAATTTATATCAAGTTTAATTTTAAAATTGAAATTTAAAACAAAAGCCAATTTTTATGAATTGACAAATAAATAACATACGTTCTATCAGAATAAGGATTAGAGGTCATCAGGAGGAACTGCTATGTTATAAGGTTTCGGCCCCGATTTCTCAACCTAAAATAGCAGCAAGGCCAGATACATTCTAATGATGTATTTCCTCTGATAAAATGCAATTATCCACGATCTTATTCTAATACAATGTATATATTTAATAATGATATGTATTCAATAATACATCAATTTAGTAAATTGATAATTAATTTGAATAATATATATAATAAATAAAAAAGTTTTATCCAATTGTTCCCTTTTATATATTTATTGTTTTGAACCGTTTGATTATCTATTTAAAAATTTGTATTCAAAAATTAGATCAACTAAGTGAGTCTAAGTATTTTACATTAAATAAATATTAAAAAAAAAGTCTAAATAAAACTAAAATAATAATTCATAAATAATTAAAAAATTATATAATATTAATTATATAATTATTAAATATTTATATATTTATTTAACCTTTAAATTAACGCAAAATATAATAATTGAGTATACATGATACGAAAATTACAATTTGCATAATTAATAAATATAAATAAATATTATATTATAACACATATATTAAATATATATTGATTAAACTTTATATTAAAATTGATTGTAAGTGATAAAATATAATAATTTACCCTTGTAATTTCATTAATTTATGAAAAAGTTAATTAAAAAGTTTATAATAAAATCATTGCATGAGTTTTTATTAATATTTTGTCCACTATCAGTATACATTATATACATATATTTGATTGTATTACATCAATATTAATATATTAATTTACGTTATATTGACTCTACATTTAAGTAATTTGAGACCTTTCAAAATATTTATATTTCAATATTTATTGTGATTTTTTACAGAATAGAACCAAAGAAACGAGCATTTATTCGATAAAAAATTCAGTTCAATATTATAATAGCTGCTGTTATTATTAAGAACTTTAGTTTCATAACACGAAAAAGTTTATTATATTAAAGTTTTATCGTACAACATTAAAAACTTGAAAGAAAAAACAAAAGCCTAAACGAGAAACTATCGAATAAATTCTAAATAAATTTAATAAATTTATTGAACAAATAAGTTTTTTAATAAGCATAATTTATTATACATTTGATACAATCTTCGGTCCCTCAAATGGGCCTTTGTGAAATCAATTATGATCTTGTCACTATTCTGTGATTGGATGCGTGCTGGTAGACAGCGGTTTTCAACGCATTTCGGCAGTCTCGGTCTTCCAGCACCACGGACCTGTAAAATGTTGCGATGATTTCAACAATGGTGTTGCTGGCTGAACATCGAGGAAGTACGACGAGATTAGGTCTCCATTGTATGACTGATTGATAGTAAACAAATAAATTTATCGAATAAATAATAATAAATTTAAGAAAATAATGATAATAAAATGTAATAATTTAGTAAAATTTAATTATAAAATAAATTTTCGTTTCTCTTGTTCCACTCTATAAATAATTACAATTAAAAGAAACAAAACGTATATTTTCGAAAAGATTAGACGGAATTATGAAACTTCCGCTATTTCATATACAAGGGAATTGGAGCAAGTGGAAATCAAAATTGCAAAAGCAGAATCTTCGTTATACTTCCTGCAAGTTTATCTAAGAGAAGATATTATTTCGACATGTTCTAAAATTTCCACTGGTATTACGAACTTTCAATCATCTAGTTGTTCTTCGAAGGTATATAAGTTAATTTTAGCGTTTACCATTTCCATTGAATTTGAATTTAGTTCTAAATTACGTTTCCGCTTTTTATCATTGTTTCGTTTTTAGGTTATTTTTGTCTATTAATTTTATTGTTCAATTGATTAATTATTTTTAAGCAAGTATAATCATATTAATTTCAATTTAAGTTTCAAACACATGAGTAATGTTAAAAAGTCTTATATGGCAATTAATTCTAAACCAGGTTTCTTATACTTGTTGCCCAAGCTTCATAAGGGTTCTCATTGTGCTGGTCCAATGGTTGCATCATACTTTATTTATTCTTATAAGATATTGAAATATACTGCTAATATATTAAAACAGAATGTACATAACGACATTTTTCCTTTATTAAAGATGCTCCATATTTTTTCAATTTAATTAAAAATAAATATTCTGGTGATATTAGAATATTTACTGCGGATGTAATCTTTATGATTTTGCCATTGGTATTTTGGTTAATAATAAAATTCTTATAAATTTGTCTTAATAAAGAGGACCGGACTAATTAGTTAGTTTTTGCACTCAAAGATGCAATTTTTTATTCGGATCTGAAATGTGAGACCTATTAGATGGTTTGGTTATGGGAAATCCACTAGCATCAATAATAGCAGAAATCTACATGAGGCATTGGAAAAAATCTTTGTTAAAGAAATTTCTTTCGTTATAGATTGGTACCGTTATGTAGATGACGTTTTTATTATCTGTAGAAATTAAGTTAGTGACAAATACTTATTTAACGAATTGAATTCAAAATACCCTTATAAAGAGTGGAACATTGGTTCCCAAATTGAAGCAGGTTTACCATTCTTAGGTGTTTTAGTTTGTAAAGATTCCAATTAAATTAATCAGACAAACGTTTTTCGAAAAATGAGTTATTACCTGAAATCACATCTTGGAATTCATTTAGTCCCAAAAAATGGTTGATTTCATCTGCAATATATATGTTTCATTTGGCAAAAAATTTGCTCCAATAACACTGCATTGAATGATAGATATTCGTTGATTCATATTGATTTGTTAAAGAGTGGCTTTCCTAAATGGGCAATTAAAAAATCTTCTTAAAAGTTGCATTGTTAAGAAACAACATTTTGAACCTTCTAACCAAGAAATATATTTTGGAATTCCTTTTATTAACGAAAAATTGAACTCCTTATTTAATAAATTTATATATATAATATCCAATAATATTAAAGATCTCAAAATGTTTTATAAAAATTACCTAAATTACATAATATTTTAAAATTAAAACCGAAATTTAATAATTATTCGGTTGTTTATAAGATACCATGTGATAATTGTTCCGCCTATTTTAACGGTCAAACTGAACAAGGATTTGGAAAACGCATCTCACAACATAAATAAAACATTAAACATCACGTCATTTTTATAAAATAAACCTCTTGTACAATACTCGAAATGTAATCACTTTCAAACTGAACATAGATTGGGAAAACGCATCTCACAACATAAATATAACATTAAACATCACGTCATTTTTATAAAATAAACCTCTCGTATAATACTCGAAATGGAATCACTTTCAAACTGAACAGGGATTGGGAAAACGCATCTCACAACATAAATATAACATTAAACCTGGTAATATGAAGCGTTCGTTAACACAACATGTACTAAATCTAGAACATAACTAATTTTAATAAGGCCTCTATTCTATCGTATTAAAGTAATTACCTTTCGCGTGTTACACATGAGGCTTAATTTATAAAAATAATGACGTGATATCTAAGTTGTTTACGTTTGTCTTAGCTTTTGTAAGTGTTTTTAATGTTTTACGATATAACGTTAATAAAATAAATTTTTGCGTGTTGTGAAACTAAATATCCTGATGATATAGCAGCTATTGAAATAAATAAAGGTTATATTAACAATAATAACCGATAAGAAACAAAACAACGAAAACAGCGATCAAGTAGTACACAAAAATATTCTCGTCAACCACTTTTGTAACATCTTCTACAACACTCACGGTCTCAGGTTTATAGGAATCTGAGCCCCCAGCCGCACCAGCGCGCCGCCTTCCGATTGAACCATTCAGGGTATCTCCCCCCTAATAGTCCAGTCGAGGTAAACTATTCGGTAATCTCGAGATGAAAAACTTGAGAAACCGTAGTCTTTGCTCTGGGGGACGTACTCTAGAGAAGGAGACTAATCCCAAGGGATCCCAACAGAGCTGTGGTATCATCAGCGTATACCACTAGAAGTTGTTCGCGTTTAAATATTTTAAAGAGTTTATTGGAGGTGGCAAGAGAAATGACGTGCATCAGGGTGGTCTTCATAATAGAATCGCTTGGTGTACAGCAGTATATCCACCCTGTTAACAATTCTCACATGCAGCCCGAGGGACCTTAGAGAAGAGATAACAAAGGGAATGGAGATGCGGTCAAATGCAGCAGAAAAATTGAAAAAAAAACAGCAACAACAAGTTGATGACTATTATCTTGACAGCACTGATGCACTTCACCTACTGCTGAATGGACCAAGCAACCTTTGACGAACCCATGGAAACTTGGTGTGATTAAATTTCGCCTACTCATATGATCGCGAATTCTACGCGCAAGCGCTTTTTCGTAGATCGATACGAGTGAATTTTGAATCGATATGGACCGCAGGTCTTAATTTTTCTTAGGTATAAATATACGTCTACTAATGTTGATGCCAGCCACATCGGATGGGGCGGCTAATAGCATTGTGACGGTCACTTCTCTTTTTTGTTCGGCTGTCAAAAGCTTACAGACACGAGAAGAGAGAGGAGCGACGGATTTGGAGGTGCCCGGAAGAGGCCCCCAGGCATTGAGAATTTCTGGTACAGATAAGTCTCTACTCCTGAAGTCTCCCCAAGGCGGGATTAGTTGCGGTGATTGTATGGCTCCTTAATTGTGTAGGGTTAGTGACTCCTCCAGAACTTTTTCAAGGCCTATACTACCGATCCAACCCGCAGCCTTATCCCTCCAACAAACAAACTTCTCCTTCTTGAATATCTTCCAAAAGGAAGACAGAGAAGGGTTAAGACGAGCGATACTCGACCTATCTCTACTCAGCTGGAACCAGAATCTGGTACGCCAGTATTCAGTCGAGAGCGTCTGTTTGGTGGAAGAAGAGAGACCAGGGAGGCGCAATAGTTTTGCTAGAACCTTGAGTTTTGTTGGAGTGGGACTGAAAATACGACCTTTATAGGTTGTCGAAAGAAACGCGGAGGCTTGCGAAGATCGATAGGAATTAAATTCGGTTAAACTCTCATTACCAATTCGGGGGAAGCGTTAAATGGCTGCCCTAAAGAAATTGACTCTGATCGGGTCAAAGTGGAATCTTCTACGAAGCAGTGAATCCTCATCTATCCGCCAACGAATTAGATCATGAGAGGTGGACAGATGTTGCCGCGATTGCTCCGTGCAGAAGAGTTTAAGCAACCACTTCTC
Organism: Pomphorhynchus laevis; assembly: GCA_012934845.2. NCBI lineage: Eukaryota > Metazoa > Acanthocephala > Palaeacanthocephala > Echinorhynchida > Pomphorhynchidae > Pomphorhynchus > Pomphorhynchus laevis. The sequence goes on from WNNJ02000387.1 coordinate 66,827, forward strand.
GTGAAGCAATAGTAAGTCGAGGAGTGAGTTCGTTGATGTGCAATGAAAGATGTGGGACTGTGGTTTATGAATAATATAATCGTTCCTGGCTCTGCGGAGTGCTGCATTAATCCAACGACCAGTTCTGTCGTTGAAGTCACCTAGTACCATGTCATAGCCGCCATCAATAATCCCATCCAGGAGGTCACGGTTCTTTTGAATCTCTCCTGGACGATGTAGACGTTGGCTAGACTGAGGCGTTTACCGTTCTTAACGAGTGAAACTACTAAGCAAGACAGGGCTGCACAAGAATAGTTTAAAATGAGGGAAGACCTTAAAGAGCATTTCACTAACGTCAAGAGTCCTTAAGATGAAGATGAGTGAGGAGGGGTTATGTACGGAGTATAGTGGGAACAAATTTGCTTAGGGATAAATCGAGTAATGTCCTGGGGGAGACGGACAGACCGCGTCTCCTGAAGGACTATAACATCGGCGTCTCTACCAGATAGAAGCCTAAGGGTAGTAGCACCCCCCCCCCGAATTCCACTGAAGAATGTTCAGTGAAAAAGGCTCAGGCTTACTCACCATTGTGGCAGATTAGTTGGACGAGAGCAGCCGACCTAGACAGAACCGGGTGTGGAAAGGCTACCCTTCCCACATCTAGCCCCATCAGAGATCAGAGCCTTCTGGGCAATATCATCATCTCCCTTTATTGAGGCACTCATATTTAGAAGCTTTCCAATCTTTATTGGAGGAACCGAGCGGGCTGAAGTTCCCCTTTTCTTAGATTTAGGAAGGACATTCGCAGGTTGAACAGGCGGGGCCGAGAGAAATGCACCCAAGAGAGGTGCCAGCAGCTGCTGTAACTGAGAAAGAATACTTTTTTTTGTGTTATCTAGAAGATATAAAATGTCCTTATTGGACATACGATCGGATGAAGAATTTGAGTTCAGGGAAACTTCTGCATAGCTTTTACAGGAAGAAGATTTAGTGGATTTAAACTTGTTTCTGTAGTCCCTGAAAAAGCTGCATCGACGGGACCAGGCAGGGTGGTCGCCGCCGCAGTTGCTGCTTACTGGGGGAGCCTCGCACCTCTCCCCTTTAGATAGCACAACACAAAGCGAGCTCTTACAAATTCCACAAGTCTTCTCTTACTTACAAGTGGAGGCCCAGTGCCCCCACTTGTGACAGGAATTGTAATGCGGATATGAGAAATTATCCTCATCGATAAGAATACACCTGAGAATACACCAAATATAGAACACATTTATTGTTTAATTTGGTATAAAGAGCCAAATATAAACCAGCATTTCAGCGACAAGGAGTTCAGCAGAAGCAGTAACAGGACCGAAACACGAAATGTAGACGAGAGCTCACTACTGATGAGGTCCACCCGCGCTGACTGTAGTGTGCAGTGATGCTGATAGGATTAAAACAACCACCTCGAGGGATCCTATCAAACCGACCACTGAAAGAAAGCAACTCGTGTAAGCAATGAATATTCACAATTTAGCCTATTCTTAAAAATAATTTAGCCCATATATTCTTTAGCATGTACTGAATTTTAAAACAAAATTGTGTTCCACTGAAAACAAGTGTTGACTTATAGACCTAGAATATATTGTTTTTAATAGCGACAAAGGGGTGAGAATAATTTTAAAGATTTTCATACATAGTCAACATGGGTAGTTTTATAATGTTATTATTACAGTTACTAACTTGTAATTGCACTGCTTTCAATTAAATTTATTTTATTAAATGGTAAAACATTTGCTTATCCATTTAATTAGAGAAGAAATTTCAAGAATTTTATTAATAAATTAAATTTTTATGATTAAGATACGATGTATCAGATAAAATGTCTTCCAGAGAAATTACTAGAATTAAGATAAAATGTCTTCCAGATAAATTGCTATGTTATCAGTATCGGCCACTATTCCTGAACCAAACAAATACTAATAAAAGCTAACGGTATTTTATCTTATCAAATTTATTCATTTATTATAAAATATATTATTTACTTTATTCAGGGATTATGTCACTTCTAGAATCAAAGTTAGTCTATCAAGAAAAACAATTTTTATTAACGCCGCATTTCATAAGAAATCCTGGGATGTTGGTTACTCAGCACCTCCGTGCCTAACCATTATACATGCCGTATTTATTAAGGATCTAACGAGTGCAGCGACAATTTAGCAACAACATCTGCCTAGTGTTTAAGGATATTCGATCTGGTAAGGAGCACATGTCTCAGTCAATTAAGCAGTGTCGGGAACTTCTTCATTCACAATGTCACACAGGCAACCAAAACGACCAGTGTGTACCTCATTCTACTGATGAGTGTTGCCAGGTACTCATCATTTCGATGCTCAAGTGGTCATCTAGAAGTGACATGGTTACTGAATGTCGTGAATCGAAGTCCAGTCTATCAAGCAACACCATTTAGTATAAATGCCGTATTTCATAAGAAATCCTGGGATGTTGGTTACTCAGCACCTCCGTGCCTAACCATTATACATGCCGTATCTATTAAGGATACAACGAGTGCAGCGACAATTTAGCAACAACATCTGCCTAGTGTTTAAGGATTGTCCGCACAGCAATTCGATCTGGTAAGGAGCACATGTCTCAGTCAATTAAGCAGTGTCGGGAACTTCTTCATTCACAATGTCACACAGGCAACAAAAATGACCAGTGAATACTTCATTCTACTGATGAGTGTTGCCGGGTACTCATCATTTCGATGCTGAAGTGGTCGTCTAGAAGTGACATGGTAACTGAAAGTCGTGAATTAAAGTCCAGTCTATCAAGCGACACCATTTAGTATAAATAGTGTACTAAATCCATCTAGTCCAGTCAGCTGGAGTGGGATGCCCCTTCTAGCCCAGACCAGAGGTGGGAAGGCTGCCCTTCCCATAACTGGCTAAACTAGAAGAAGTCATTCGCCCACCGGCCTGTATCTTTATTTCCCAAGGAAGATGTCGCTACTTCTCAGCCATTATCCGTCTTTGCCAACTTTAAAGAGTCCGGACTCTATTTAGAAGCATTTTGTTTTTTTGAAGATGGGGCTTTCTTTGAGTACGTTGTAATATTCGAAATTATGGGAGAACGTAACTCCTCAAACTTAGCGACAAGGTATTGAGTTAAAGTTCGCAAATTGTTCATATTTGCATGAAGCCTACCATCTATAAGCTTAACGATATCTGAGTTCGTTATTGTAATCGTTAGATCTATTGGTCGTGCAGGCATCAGCGAAGTTGACCGTCTTGCAGGGTGATCCACAATGCCGCTTCTTGTAGTCTCTAAAGTAGCTACATTTTCTGGACCAAAAAGTATGTTCACCGCAGCAGTTAGAACAATGGGGAGGCAATACACACTTCCCCGAATGAACATCATATGATCCGCAGACCCCACATGTCCTAGTCCGCTCGCAATTATAAGCCCAATGCCCCCATTGATGACATCCATTACAATAGGGATACGTCAGGTGATCAGAGTCTATAAGTGTGAATGACAAATTGTGCCCCAGAAAGGGGTTACATGTACTGTTTGATAGGCATTCAGCCTGGTAAACCGATGTTGAGCAAAATGCAATTGGTAATGGTAAGCCGTTTCTGCCCGTGATAGAAAGTATATTATGTACTTTATAAGTAGATTCTAGAGCCCTTGCATCTTCTCTGACATGAAGGGCGGAAAATTGTTTATTTTTAAAGAAACCTGAATAGGCTTGAAACGATTGGTCTCTTGATACAAGGTCTTTTTTCCTTGTGTATTTTTGGTAGCAGGTGGAAAACTCTCGCTCGATAAGTTAGTGATAAACGTATGTCGTTTGATGTTTTGTTATTAATAATGCTCATTTACTCGTACTTCAACTTATACTGTTCTACGTCATTGTATATACGTTTCAGTTCTTTAACAGGCATTTCCTCGTATTGGAAATATTTTAACTGGCACATGGCTTCAGCTACATAGTCCGAGTTATCCAAGAGCACTAATTGTGTTCCTTAGATAATCTAAATTAATACTGGTATAAAACACAATTTTAGTATTAATTCTACGAAAGAATTTTTAGAACACACAAAAGGAATAAATTTTCAAAATATAAATACATACGATTTTAGTACGCTTTATACAAATCTAGATTTAGTAGATATTAAAGAAGCGTTAGTAAAATTAATTAATCTTATATTCGGAAAAAATATACATATATATGTTATAATAATTATAACGCCTAACAAAAATTAAACCATCAAGTAAATATAAATATATGGATAAAATTGAATTAATAGAATCCTTAAATATTTTAATAAATTAAAATTATTTAAAGGTAGAGGAATCTATATTTAGACAAATAAAAGATGTTCCGATGGGTGGTAATAGTAGCCCAATTATAACTGACTTATTTTTAAGCTTTATAGAATATGAATTTGTTCATAACTATGTAAAAACTAAATCTAAATTATATAAAGATATGAAATATATATCTCGATATATTGATGCTATTTGTAATCTAAACAATATAAATATATGAATTATATGTTTCGATATATTGATGATATATGTGTATATTCTATATATTTTATAGAATATAAAATTGTTCATAAATGTTTAAAAAATAAATCTAAATTATATAAAGATATGAAATATATGTTTCGATACATTGATTTAATTCTAATAATTTTTATTCAATTAGTGAGCACATTTATCCAGAAAGCCTTATTCTTAACAAAACCAATATTAATGATAAAGAAGGTGTATATCTAGATATGAGCATTAAATTAACATTAACTAAAACTTCTTTTAATTTATATTGTAAAGATGACATATTTAAATTTACAAGAAACATATTTTTGCATGAGCATTCATGCATACCATATAATATAAAATATAATACATTAAATAATGAAATTTTAAGAATTGCAACAATATGTAATGATATTGGCTTTCTTCAAAATCATATAGATAATTTAATAGATACATATTTGAAACTAGGTTACTATAAAAATAACATCAAGCAGAAAATAGTAAAATATATAAATCAACACAATAATATAAAAAATAAATTTAAACTCTTAAGTGGCAAATTTTTATGGATGGATAATAAATAATATACTTTGTATTAGAATTAGATACTAGATAAGCCAATTTCATCAGAGGAAATATGTCCTTAACATGTATTTGGCCCCACTGCTATGTTGGGTAGAGGAGTTAGGGGCCGAAACCTGATAACATTGCAGTTCCTCTTGATGACCTCTAATTCTTATTCTGATACAACGTCTGTTATTTATTAGTCAATTCATAAAAACGACGTTTATTTTAAATTTCAATTTTTATTTTAACTTTATATAAATTATAAAAAATCTTAAAACAATTATTTATTTTATTATTTAATTATTAAATTTTGATTTAGCATTATTTGGTTTTGTTCATTTTATAATTATATTAAATACGTAGACTCAGTTAGCTGATTTGATTTACCAGCTTACAATAATCTTGCTATTTTGTGTGATTGCATTTAGAGCTCGTGTGTTATTTTTTATGTTTAGATTACTGCTAGTGTTTGTTAGTAGGGACACATATTTACTAAAGTGCTTATTATTAAACATTATACTCGCAAGTTCTCGTTTAGATTGGTCAGTAATATCTTTGAATGAATTTTTCCACATATTTTTTATTGTACATATTACATTGTATCTTGAAAATTCTCTTTATAAAATGTTGAAATTGGCCATATCCAAGAGCTTGGATATGGTTATTAGTTAATTCAGTGTATGAGCGCTTAATAATATTGTTTCGTTCGGATATTCATCTCGCACTGTTATGTTTGAAATTTCTATACCGGATTAAATTCATCATATCTAAATCTTCACTTAAAATTCTTTTCCTTCTTATCCAGTTAATTTTCCAGCTTTTGGTTGTAACAATTGTTGATAAAATTGAACATCCAAAGAAAATTCATACAAAGTGATCTTTGCATGAATCTGCATTAAATGTCTTTTGATAAAATTCAAGTATAATACTTTTAAGATTTTCAGTTCGAATCAGCTCATTGTTAAATTTGTAAAACAGGTGTACCTTTTTGAATATAATAATATCTTATAGATTGCACAATATCGCCGGGACTTTCATGGGTGTACATGGTTTTTCAATTTATTAAATGATTTACACGGGTAGAAAGAAAGAATATTCAAACTTTTTTTTGAAAAGTTTCGCTCCTTAGAGTTTTGTCAATCTACAATGAGATCACAACAAAACTTTAAACAAAGCGTACAATTAAAAAGTATTTAAATGACACGACGCATATTCGTGACTAAGTTATCATTATCTTACCGTTGACTATCATCTGAAAATGACTATCATTCGCAGACTATCATCTGCGAATGAATTTCGTGATGCCATCTATTACATATTTGGAAAAAATCCACAATATGTAAAATCCACAGTATAGGCGGAGCAACAAATGATTTTATTCAAGCATTATATAGTAAACAAATGGATATACTAATAATCCGTTACAACGGATTATTCAGAAAACGATTGCTTATGAATTATCAGAGATATGCCAAGGCATCAAATTGGACCAACATTGCTAAAAATTTTGGACAATATAAAATTCAAGAAGTATTTTTCAATTCACTATGTTTATTATACTTATTTTATTTTCCTTATCTCTCAGCTAATTATCTCTAAAAATTGTTTTAAAATTTATATTTGTTGAATTATATACATATATATTTTGATACTTTTATTTTATGTTTCTTGTTTTGTTTTTCTTTTTTTAAAAGTCTACTTACTTTTATGTTATCTATACATTTTTTCTATTTAAATACTTTTTTCTATTTATGTTATCTATTAATAAATTTTATGGTCAGTGTGTATTTTTATTCTTATTATTAATTTTATTATTTTATTCTTTTATTAATTTTAACGGTCGACCCGTGGAAGGGCTACTTTTTCAACTTAAGAAAAAAAACTGACTAACTTAACATTTATTGTTCGATTATTGTATTAAAAAAATTATAATATTAAAATAAATTAACATTTAAAAAATAATTTTATTATTATTTTTATTAAAAATAATAATTTTTAATAAAAATTATTTAATTAATTTTTATTGAAAATTAATTAAATTTTTAAGGCGGAACGGGAAATAAAACTTTGTATTATTATTTTTATTCTTATTATTCTTACAACTTAACCTATCATAATCGTTAATTAATCTTTGATTTATTGAACAAATGATATCTTTAGAAACATTTCTTATATTTACAAAAAGATCTTTCAGCTTATTATCTCTTAACAGTTGTTTTAATATTTTTTATATTTCTTTTTAATATTCTAACTTTGTTCTTATTCCTTTTATCGTCATGACTTATTTTAAACCGGATTATTATAATATAGTTGTTTATTACGTACTATAATACTTCTGCCAATTCCTTGTACCACGTCATTCAATCCTAATGGGTACATGGAATTAAGCGATTTAAAAATTAATTAAATTTTTAAATTTTTAGGCGGAACGGGAAATAAAACTCTGTATTATTATTTTTATTCTTATTATTCTTACAACTTAACCTAAAAGAAAAAAACCTAAAAAAATTTAAGATCTCAAACACACAATATATTATCGAGAATATCGACAACCTTAAAGTTCTAACAGATTTTACCAAGCACAAGATAACTAATGACAGTTAATCATGGCGTATTGCCGGGTGACCCAATCAATCCTCTATTATTTTCAATCTTCGTTATTGATTTACCATCGGCTATACGGTCTTTTGCAAACGAGGTTGAGTTGGCGCTATATGCTGACGATCTTGTGATCCTGACAAGAAACCTAGGCACGGCTCAAAAGGCACTCGATGGCTTCACTGTATTTTGTAGTCGGAATGAACTAGACATCAACATTTCAAAATCAAAGGTAGTGAAGTTCCACGGTGGTGGTCGTTTATCCAAGCATGACTCGCTTTTTATAAAGTCTCAGACACTAGAGTTCTGTACTAATTATAAGTATCTTGGCGTTCTATTAACGTCTAGATGGTCTTTTACCGCGCACCTTGAGGCTAAATCTTCTAAGATTGCAATTAAAACGGCTTCATATCCTGAACTGAGGAAGCTGTCGTTTGAGGGAGCGTTGAGATATTTCGAGTTAATGCTTCTACCAATTATTCAGTACGGGCTGGCAAAATTCTAAGAGGACCTCACTAAGTTAAATTTTAGACAGATTGATAGGTGTCAGGCCCGATATTTGAAACATATAGTTGGAGTATCCAATAAATGTAGTACGACAGCAATCACATACTTGGCAAAAATAAAACCGCTTAGTGTCCGACTATGTAGTAGTCTTAGATGTGTTCAAACGTCTAGTTATCTTCAACATTTGGTAGCTCTTGAGACTAAATTCATAAACGTTGATCATGATTTAGCCAATTCTCCTATGTACCTGCAAAACAGTTGGAGATCACCGTCAAATGTGAAACGTCCATTACTATGCAGGTTATCTATTCGTGGTTTTCACGATAACTACTGTCGCCGACTTATCGCTTGTCATCGTCGTGATTCTTCTTGTGTATGCCGCTTCTGTTCTTCTACCTGTGATGCCTTGCTCTATGCTCTAGCCTGCCCTCACCTAAGCCTTACGTCACTTCAAGAGATTAATGATCTTCGTCATTGATCAACAAACGACGCACGAAGAAGACAATCTGTATACTTCAAATTTTGTTGATTCTGACTAATTTCTTATTTTGTAATTATTTGCCCAGCCGAAAGGCGGAACGGGAAATAAAACTTTGTATTATTATTTTTATTCTTATTATTCTTACAACTTAACCTGTCATAATCGTTAATTAATCTTTGATTTATTGAACAAATGATATCTTTAGAAAAATTTCTTATATTTACATAAAGATCTTTCAGCTTATTATCTCTTAAAAGTTGTTTTAATATTTTTTATATTTCTTTTTAATATTTTTAACTTTGTTCTTATTCCTTTTATCGTCATGACTTATTTTTAACCGGATTATTATAATATAGTTGTTTATTACGTACTATAATACTTCTGCCAATTCCTTGTACCACATCATTCAATCCTAATGGGTACATGGAATTAGGCGTTTTAATCCAAAAATCTCCTCTTTCAAATTGATTTTGATTTAATTTTGACTTATTTTCTTCAATATGTTCTAAAATAAATAATTTACAATATCCTATATCATGTCCTATTAATCTCATATGTATATGAAATATAGTTTGACTATTATGCTGTATATTATATATGTGTTGCCTAAACCCAGTTTTTAACATGTGATATGTTTTTCCAGTATATTGCAATCAACATGTACATTGTATTAGATACACTACACCTGCGGTATTGCAGTTACAATTATTATTAATATTTAATGAAAACATTTGTTTGTCGTATTACTTACAAAGCAATTATTATTTATAACATCATAAACTATACAATTTTTTCTGTTACATTCAAAAGATCTAAAATTAAAATTTTTAGTACTAACCTATGTTTTCAATCTGTTCTTTTTACATATAAATTTTGCTAAGTCATAATTTTCAAAGTTGCTTTTTCAGTGTCGCCAACTATTTAAGTAGACTCATACTCAACGTCAACAGGGCCATCCAGCAACATCTGACACGGGGATGCCTACTTTTATGCGACCGCAATCTGAAACAAGATTTAGAAAGATCTATTAGTTTCACTCCACGCGCTACGCGACTGGATATTACTTGATCTTTTAAAAGTAGTCGCGTGAAGCAATTTACATTTTAAAGAGCAAACACCTTGGGATGCAAACTTTTCTATTTTTTAAAGTTAATAAATAAGAAATATAAAAAAAATAAAAAAGTTCACAAAATTTTATTAAAAATTGTCTGATAACTATTTATTTACGGACAGTCAGAGAACTAAGATCTCTATTGCAACGCTTTTATCTACTCTATCCGACATTTTGATTCAAAAACCCACAAGCGCAATTTACGAAATTGCGATTGCTTATAAATACGCCGTTATTAGGTAAGCCGTAATTTAATAACAACAATTGTTATTGGGTACGTTAGTGAACGTTCTGCTCATTCAGCGTATGTGAAATTCTTTTCAATGAAAACTCACAAAATTATCTGTAGCTTTATTATATTTCTTAATTTTTCTGCTGTATTTGATTTTCCATGTCTATTCCCTTTGTTATCTCCTCACTAAGGTCACTCGGCCTTTCTCGAAGAATTGTGAAAATGCTGCTGTATATAATGCGCTTTTACTACTAAAATGGATACGCTTCATTTGTGAAGCATATTCTTATACTCTTACGCCTCTATTAAACATCTAATACGCAATCATCATCTTGTTGTATATGATTATGATACTTTAGTCCTGTTTTAAGGACACAGGTGTAAGGATGTTGTCTCTAGAACTTATAAGATTAAAAGTACAGCTAGCCCTATCCAACCTATTTTTAATCCCTCTAAAGCGCATGTGATGATGATCGTGTTAATGGCACTCATGTGACTCTAAAAAGAATTTGCTAATATTTAGTAAATCTTTTTTACACATCGAGTAAGATACATGTGTTTCAACATTTCGGTAAACTGGAATGCTAGTTTCAACTTGAATCGTTTCGAGAATGCCCTTAAGAGAGCACGGTTGTCTCTGGAAGTACAGTAACTTCCGTCATTAAAATAGAAAAAGCTTCAAGTGCGTCTCAGGTGCATTAGAACAATCTCGAGGCTGGTCTTATTTTCAAGAACATGCCTCCAAAAACAGAGACAAATGCTCTTAAGCATATTATGTCAAGACTAACGACCATCGTGCGCCGCGATTTGATCTTCAGGTGGGTGGCAGACCCTGGTTTGCTCATTCGCAATGTGTCGCGTTGCCACATGCTGGTGGGACCTGATTCATCTGTTGATTATAGGCAGGTTACATAACGAGATACAAAAGTCAGGTTTCATATAATGAGATACAGAATTTAAAGAAATTTGCTTTAATTTTTTATCGCGTACAATTTCAAATAAGAAAACTTTTGTTTAGTGTCTATACCGCATCGATTGAAAAAACTGTTTGATTATTAGCCACAAAAAAACACAAATCAATTGATATTTATACGATAGTAATTGTGTGTTTTGTTCAATATTTAGTGTAAATTTGCAAGCTAATTGAGTTGCGTATATGTTAATTAAATTTACATTAGATTTAAAAAATTCATTGAATTTAGTGTCGAACAAAATTATTCGATCTTTCAATTATTAAAGTAAAAAATAATTATTAACTAAAAATATTGAAATTTTTGTGTAGAAAATAAAAAAGAATATAAATTATTAATATATTTTTATAAAAATAAAAACATTAATATTTTACTGAATATTAAAGATATCATGAAAGCATAAACTCGAATCATTCTAGTACGCTCCCTATATAACCGAAAGATTGAAAGCACTCTTTCTATTTTATTTCAATAGCTGCAATGCGTTCCCGTATTTTTTTATATTTCGGGTTATCCTGATATAAATAGAAGTTTGATAGTTCACGTAAATATAATGTTTATTTTTTGAATAAAAATAATAATGAACCTGCACACAATTATATTGTTATAATTTATTAAAAATAAATTTTTTATTAAAAATAAAAGTTATTTTTAATAAAAAAATATTTTAATGTTATACAAACACGTCTCGAAAATAAATAAAAGAATGAGCAAACATTAACACACAATAAACCAAGGGCTTGGATCTCAATAACTTAGCTGCTACGTTTAGAAAAAATAATGTTATTAAGAAATAACTTTATTAACAATTTTATTTAAAAATTTTGTTATTAAAGTTATCAGTTTTTGTTATTAAAGTTATTAAAGTTATTTAATATTATATTTATATTAATAAAATTATAAAATTGTTATTATATTTATAAAATTTCATATTTAAATTTATGTGAAATATTTAAATTTATTCATATTTCAATTATTTGCATTTAAGTAATGATTATTTCTATTGCTAGATAATATTTAAGTTTTTTACAAATTCATTGCATTTTATAAACCAAGTTCAAAAACACTAATTTTCATTAGTGTATAATTTGTATCATTTATTAAACTTTTAGCAGCTAATAATGATATCATGAAATAACGTTTTATGGACGCAAATTTCACACAAATAATCAGCAAAGTATGAATAACGTTATCTAATGTGTACGGGAAATTAATGCAATTATTAAACGCTTTAGTTCAATTAGAGTGCATAATTGAAATAATAATAATTTTGATGTCAATAAGAATAATCAACAATTAAATTAATTAAGACATAATTAAATGAGGCTGTATTCACACAAGGTCAAAAATACAATGTCGCAACATATTAATAATTAAACATGAAAATGTAGAAAGTTACAAGGTCAAAACAACACGAAAGAGACAATCACAACAATGGAATAATAAAAACACGGTTTCTCATAAATTGATTATATAAACGAATTAAAATTCTATAAATACCCGAGAACGAGAGAGTTGAACATATATTCATTTGAAGACTCCAAGCAAGTAAGTGTTTAAAGCGATTAAGTAGGATTGAAACAAGTAACGATATTTAGACAAACTAACATGAGCACCGCTATTATTTGGGCTGCGATTGTTGGAATCGCATTATGCGCTCCAGTTGAAGGTATGTATGCTTTTTAACATTACGGCGGCTTTATACTTTACAATTAAGATTTATCAAACCTTTATATAAATTTAAAGAGACCAATGCTAAGAAACAGTGCGCCTCCTTATATTACAATTATATTTTGTATATTGAGTATATTAGAGTTTGATACTAAAGTAAGATACATTATATTTGAGATAATATATAAGGTGATAATTAGTAAATATTCGATAAACTAAATGAGTAATTTATTGAATATATAAAAATCTTTCTATATACAAAGCCCTTATTAGAAGAAAGCTACAGTTCTACTCTAAAATATTTCCAACATGCATTTTTTCGTTTTAAAATTTCTTCTTGAATATTTCGTTCTCTTAGCCTACTTGATATTAAGCTATATTTAATTTCCAATATTATACATTCTTGTTTTAGATTCTTTTATAAGATTATATTAAAAAAATTCAATCAATTATAAATTATAATTAAATGTATCCAATATATGTTTAATAAGGAACAATGACACATTAGTTTTTTGTGTACGGTAAAGTATAACATCTGTAAAACGAACGGCGATAAAAGGATTACAATTAAAAAGTGTTTTAAACTTACTAAGAGCGTTAGTTTACTTAGCTGAATTACCATTATAGCTAAATGTATTTAAAACAGCTTAAAACATTACGAAGTAAAGTTAATAATTTGAAAGGTCAAATTATAATATTTTTATCTAGTAGCAATTTAAATTCCATAATAATTAATGAGAATGTAGATGTTCCATTGAATCGGTAATTTTCTTCGATTTAATTGAATATACTGCTAATATTGAAATAATTGAAAATAAAAATTATGAATTTTATAAATTATAGCAGACTGAGAAATTTTATTTGCCTTATAGAATATAAATAAATTAACATTATACGAATATAATGACTTTCTCATGACTTATACGACTTTCTCATAATCAATGTATAAATGCTATATAACATTTAATAAAATTATTGATATAAAGAGATGATAAATTTAATACAAAATTTTTACATGCTTTGATGTTTGTTCAGGCATGTTATCAACATGTACTGAATATAATAAAGTAATGCCTTTGAATACACTAAGAAATATTATTCAATATACGATTGCCGGGCTTGTCAAATATTAAAAATGTTCATATTAAAACAAACCCTGAACTACGCTATCGCGGTTTTGCAATTTTCCAAGTTAACAAATTATTTATTTTTTTATATTATACCTCGAATTTTTTAAGTAATTTGTATCAATTGTGTTTGTAAAGATAGATTCTATTAAACTATATTAATAATTTTATAAAAATTATGTATTTATACTGACACAGTATAAGCAATAAAATGCATTTATGTACTTGATCTTATATTAATTTTATCTTTGTTATTTATTAAACAATATATAGTTTAAACATACAACTTAATACATTACTTAAGTTATTATCTTAACACTTTTTGTTAATTACAGACACTTATGCGAATAAGAAAAATCGTGCATGTGTAATTGTAAAATGCATGAATTCAGGTAAGAAAATTGAAACTGTACAAGTTTGTTAAAAAATAATAATTTAAGGAAGTGGAGGAATTGGAGGTGGTGATGACGGTTGTGGAATAAGCGGTGGTGATGGCGGATTTGTTGGCGGAGTTGGAGGTGGTTATGGAAGTGGCGATGGCGGATTTGGTGGTGGAATCGGAGGTGGTTATGAAGGAGGTGAAGGCGGCTTTGGCGGTGGAATTGGAGGTGGTTATGGAGGAGGTGATGGCGGATTTGGAGGCGGAATTGGAGGTGGAATTGGAGGAGGTGACGGCGGATTTGGAGGCGGAGTTGGAGGTGGACATGGAGGATCTGATGGCGGATATGGAGGCGGATTCGGAGGAGGCTATGGTGGAAGCGACGGCGGATTTGGTGGCGGAGTTGGTGGCGGAGTTGGTGGTGGCTCCGTAGGAGGTGACGGTTCAGGATACGGCGGCTCAAATCTCGGCAGTGGTTCAGGAAGTGGTAGCGCTGGTACAATTTCCGGTCCAATGGTCTGCTATCCAGCTGGTGGATCTGGAGAAGGAGGCTTATATGGCCCGGACCAAGGTGGAGCATACGGTCCAGGTGAAGGTGGTCAATATGGTCCAGGACAAGGTGGTGCATATGGTCCAGGACAAGGTGGAGCATACGGTCCAGGACAAGGTGGCGCATATGGTCCAGGACAAGGTGGTGCATATGGTCCAGGACAAGGTGGAGCATACGGTCCAGGACAAGGTGGCGCATATGGTCCAGGACAAGGCGTTCCATATGGTCCAGAACAAGGCGGTGCTTATGGCCCAGGACAAGGATGTGGTGGCGGACCAGAACAAGGCGGTGCCTATGGTCCAGGACAAGGTGGCGCATATGGTCCAGGTCAAGGTGGTTCGTATGGTCCAGGACAAGGTGGAGCACAACGCCCAGGACAAGGTAGCGCACAAGGTCCAGGACAAGGTGGCGCGTATGGTTCAGGACAAGGTGGTGCGTATGGTCCAGGACAAGGCGGTTCATTTGGTCCAGGACAGGGAAGTAACCTGGGCTCAGGAACTGGAGGATCTAGTAGTACCATTTCTTTGTCTGGATTATGTGGTTTGTTAGGAATGGGAACAGCAAGACCGCTTGGCCCGTATTCTCCAGTACCTAGCGGACCTTCATCATTAGGTTCTGGCACTCCATCTCTTCAAGGTCAGGGTGGAATGTCTCGACCAGTAGTCGGTGGTTCATCAGGCCCAATGTCAGGAGGATCATATCGCCCAGTTACCGGTGGTTCATCTAAACCAGGATTTGGATCATCATCTGGTGCAGGTGTTGGCGGCCCATTCGGCCCAGGTTTTGGTGGTTCATCTAAACCAGGATCAGGTTCCTCATCTGGTCCAGGAGCTTTCCCAGGACACGGAAGTGGAAGTGGTGGACATTCTGGATCAGGTATTATCATGTTTTCATGTTTCTTGTATACTAATTTTATATTATTTTTTTATATCTTACAGGTGTTCATCATCACAAATTCTGTACCTGCACTGCTTAGACGAACAAGCAATTATCAATCCTTATTCGAAAGAAATATTCTGCAGCAGAAGTAGTCTTTAACTTTACTAACATGTTTGCTTCATTTATTTAAATAAATAAAAATATATTCTTTTTTCTTTCATTCACAATTAAATTAAAAGATACCGCGCGATTATTAGCACATAATATATTGTCGAAAGGACAGAATTCAAGTTGCTAAAATGTTTATCAATTTCAATGTCTTTCTTATTATGAATCGACATTTGTAAATTTTAAACCTGAGAATATGCATTGAACTGGTTTTTATTTGCAAAGCATAAATTAGTTTTATCTATTTCAATTTATTTTTGGAATCAAGTGTATGTATTAATATTATAGTCTATCGTAAAGTAAAAGCACTCTCCATTTTACAATTTTAGTAATTTCAATATTTGTAAAATATTTTAATGTTGTAACTTATTATAAGGGGATATAGATGTTATTTTAAATTATGTTGTCAATCAGTGCTATCAATTAACTTTAATTAAGTGAAATTAATTTCAATAATTAATTCTTATAATTTAATTTGGTATTGAGTAAAATACAGCAAGAAAACATTTATGTGTAACATGTCATTTATAAATATTAATAGACATATTTTTAATGTCTATTAAAAATGTTAACGTTAGTGTTAATACTCGTCGTTAACATTAACGATAAGTTTATACTTTGCAACATTTAGAATCCTATTGTATTATTGTATATTGTATGTGTAATATGTCATTTATATGTTACATATATGTACATATTCACATGGCATCAGTTACATTCAGAACCTACATTATATATAATATATAATTCGTTATGATATTTAATAATATGTCTATTACAAAATGTTAACGTTAATGTTAATATTTGTAGTTTACATAAACGATAAGTTTATACTTTGTCACATTTATAATCCACTTGGATTATTGAATATTTGTAAATTTCGCTATTTTCCACTCAAAGATATCGATTGTGTAATTCATCATCATCGCGACAATATGAGGCTATAGTTAAAGCATAAGTTCAAATTCGACGCGGAAACAAGTATTTTGCGTTATATATTTTTGATCCAAAAATATATTTGTGAAACGACAAGAACGCATTTCTTGATATATGGTTTATATCAATCTTAATGTATGAATTAGAAACGATTAATCATTGCATTTTCGTAATCGGAGCCATTACTGCTCTTAGCTGTATGTATAAATATGATGTTCTACAAAGTGCTTCTTCCCTAAAGCACAAAGTTACAAATTCTGTCTTATTCAACTGGAAATGTTTTGGCTAAAAATTCAAATGAATATTTTACAAGCCACTAGAGTCCTATTTTAATTCACATTATTATTCAAAATAGTTAAAAAATTGTATTATATCATTCCGTTAGTTGTAAATTCCGCAAATATGACCTTGATATTATGTTACGTCAGTCTCTAATTCAATGATTTAAGATTTATTTTTTATTTTCAGGGCATGGTAAAAAATGTTGAGTATCACAGTTAAGGTAGAAATAATGTTATCTAATCAAGCCAAAAATGAAAGCATTTTTCGTAAGACTTCCCATATTATATATCATTACTAAATATAAAATAATTTCGATGAAATTTGAAACATTTAAAGTTTAAATGTTTCAAAAATAGGCTGAATGACAAGAATTTGTCAAGGTCAAAACATATAATAACATCACTATTTAAAAAATGAAGATTAAAAAATTGATTATATAAACGAATTAAAATTCTATAAATACCCGAGAACGAGAGAGTTGAACATATATTCATTTGAAGACTCCAAGCAAGTAAGTGTTTAAAGCGATTAAGTAGGATTGAAACAAGTAACGATATTTAGACAAACTAACATGAGCACCGCTATTATTTGGGCTGCGATTGTTGGAATCGCATTATGCGCTCCAGTTGAAGGTATGTATGCTTTTTAACATTACGGCGGCTTTATACTTTACAATTAAGATTTATCAAACCTTTATATAAATTTAAAGAGACCAATGCTAAGAAACAGTGCGCCTCCTTATATTACAATTATATTTTGTATATTGAGTATATTAGAGTTTGATACTAAAGTAAGATACATTATATTTGAGATAATATATAAGGTGATAATTAGTAAATATTCGATAAACTAAATGAGTAATTTATTGAATATATAAAAATCTTTCTATATACAAAGCCCTTATTAGAAGAAAGCTACAGTTCTACTCTAAAATATTTCCAACATGCATTTTTTCGTTTTAAAATTTCTTCTTGAATATTTCGTTCTCTTAGCCTACTTGATATTAAGCTATATTTAATTTCCAATATTATACATTCTTGTTTTAGATTCTTTTATAAGATTATATTAAAAAAATTCAATCAATTATAAATTATAATTAAATGTATCCAATATATGTTTAATAAGGAACAATGACACATTAGTTTTTTGTGTACGGTAAAGTATAACATCTGTAAAACGAACGGCGATAAAAGGATTACAATTAAAAAGTGTTTTAAACTTACTAAGAGCGTTAGTTTACTTAGCTGAATTACCATTATAGCTAAATGTATTTAAAACAGCTTAAAACATTACGAAGTAAAGTTAATAATTTGAAAGGTCAAATTATAATATTTTTATCTAGTAGCAATTTAAATTCCATAATAATTAATGAGAATGTAGATGTTCCATTGAATCGGTAATTTTCTTCGATTTAATTGAATATACTGCTAATATTGAAATAATTGAAAATAAAAATTATGAATTTTATAAATTATAGCAGACTGAGAAATTTTATTTGCCTTATAGAATATAAATAAATTAACATTATACGAATATAATGACTTTCTCATGACTTATACGACTTTCTCATAATCAATGTATAAATGCTATATAACATTTAATAAAATTATTGATATAAAGAGATGATAAATTTAATACAAAATTTTTACATGCTTTGATGTTTGTTCAGGCATGTTATCAACATGTACTGAATATAATAAAGTAATGCCTTTGAATACACTAAGAAATATTATTCAATATACGATTGCCGGGCTTGTCAAATATTAAAAATGTTCATATTAAAACAAACCCTGAACTACGCTATCGCGGTTTTGCAATTTTCCAAGTTAACAAATTATTTATTTTTTTATATTATACCTCGAATTTTTTAAGTAATTTGTATCAATTGTGTTTGTAAAGATAGATTCTATTAAACTATATTAATAATTTTATAAAAATTATGTATTTATACTGACACAGTATAAGCAATAAAATGCATTTATGTACTTGATCTTATATTAATTTTATCTTTGTTATTTATTAAACAATATATAGTTTAAACATACAACTTAATACATTACTTAAGTTATTATCTTAACACTTTTTGTTAATTACAGACACTTATGCGAATAAGAAAAATCGTGCATGTGTAATTGTAAAATGCATGAATTCAGGTAAGAAAATTGAAACTGTACAAGTTTGTTAAAAAATAATAATTTAAGGAAGTGGAGGAATTGGAGGTGGTGATGACGGTTGTGGAATAAGCGGTGGTGATGGCGGATTTGTTGGCGGAGTTGGAGGTGGTTATGGAAGTGGCGATGGCGGATTTGGTGGTGGAATCGGAGGTGGTTATGAAGGAGGTGAAGGCGGCTTTGGCGGTGGAATTGGAGGTGGTTATGGAGGAGGTGATGGCGGATTTGGAGGCGGAATTGGAGGTGGAATTGGAGGAGGTGACGGCGGATTTGGAGGCGGAGTTGGAGGTGGACATGGAGGATCTGATGGCGGATATGGAGGCGGATTCGGAGGAGGCTATGGTGGAAGCGACGGCGGATTTGGTGGCGGAGTTGGTGGCGGAGTTGGTGGTGGCTCCGTAGGAGGTGACGGTTCAGGATACGGCGGCTCAAATCTAGGCAGCGGCTCAGGAAGTGGTAGCGGTGATACAATTTCCGGACCAATGGTCTGCTATTTAAATGCTGGATATGGACAAGGTAGCGCATATGGTCCAGGTCAAGGTGGTGCGTATGGTCCAGGACAAGGTGGAGCACAACGCCCAGGACAAGGTAGCGCGCAAGGTCCAGGACAAGGTAATGCCTATGGTCCAGGACAAGGCGGTTCATATGGTCCAGGACAAGGTAGTAACTTAGGCTCGGGAGCCGGGGAAGCCGATACACCAATTCCTTTGTCTGGATTGTGTGGCTTGTTAGGAATGGGAACAGCAAGACCGCTCGGCCCGTATTCTCCAGTACCTAGCGGACCTTCAACATTAGGTTCTGGCACTCCATCTCTTCAAGGTCAGGGTGGAATGTCTCGACCAGTAGTCGGTGGTTCATCAGGCCCAATGTCAGGAGGATCATATCGCCCAGTTACCGGTGGTTCATCTAAACCAGGATTTGGATCATCATCTGGTGCAGGTGTTGGCGGCCCATTCGGCCCAGGTTTTGGTGGTTCATCTAAACCAGGATCAGGTTCCTCATCTGGTCCAGGAGCTTTCCCAGGACACGGAAGTGGAAGTGGTGGACATTCTGGATCAGGTATTATCATGTTTTCATGTGTTTCTTGTATACTAATTTTATATTATTTTTTTATATCTTACAGGTGTTCATCATCACAAATTCTGTACCTGCACTGCTTAGACGAACAAGCAATTATCAATCCTTATTCGAAAGAAATATTCTGCAGCAGAAGTAGTCTTTAACTTTACTAACATGTTTGCTTCATTTATTTAAATAAATAAAAATATATTCTTTTTTCTTTCATTCACAATTAAATTAAAAGATACCGCGCGATTATTAGCACATAATATATTGTCGAAAGGACAGAATTCAAGTTGCTAAAATGTTTATCAATTTCAATGTCTTGCTTATTATGAATCAACATTTGTAAATTTTAAACCTGAGAATATGCATTGAACTGGTGTTTATTTGCAAAGCATAAATTAGTTTTATCTATTTCAATTTATTTTTGGAATCAAGTGTATGTATTAATATTATAGTCTATCGTAAAGTAAAAGCACTCTCCATTTTACAATTTTAGTAATTTCAATATTTGTAAAATATTTTAATGTTGTAACTTATTATAAGGGGATATAGATGTTATTTTAAATTATGTTGTCAATCAGTGCTATCAATTAACTTTAATTAAGTGAAATTAATTTCAATAATTAATTCTTATAATTTAATTTGGTATTGAGTAAAATACAGCAAGAAAACATTTATGTGTAACATGTCATTTATAAATATTAATAGACATATTTTTAATGTCTATTAAAAATGTTAACGTTAGTGTTAATACTCGTCGTTAACATTAACGATAAGTTTATACTTTGCAACATTTAGAATCCTATTGTATTATTGTATATTATCGAAATTTCGCGATTTTCCTCTTCCAGACAAGTATTTTGCGTTATATATTTTTGATCCAAAAATATATTTGTGAAACGACAAGAACGCTTTCTTGATATATGGTTTATATCAATCTTAATATATGAATTAGAAACGATTAGTCACTGCATGTTCACAACCGTAGCCATTACTGCTATCAACAGTAATTTTAAACATGCTGTTTTACATGATGAATCTTCCCTTAAACACAAAGTTGTAAATTTTGTCTTGTATTGTCTTGTTTCGGAATGTCAAAAACGAAATAATATGAACAACTTTTTATTGAGTAAAATACAGTAGGATTTACATGTAACTTGTAAAATATAGCTTGACATGAAATTTTTGAATGTTATTTATAATCCTCTCTGAAAACATTATGTTATGAGATTAACTATGTTTAATATTATTATATTTTATTATATCTACATTTATATGTTAATTGCATAACTTATAGTAGAACATCTTTTTCATTTGAAATTTATGTTTCATCTTAATAAATTGCATTGTTTGAATTAGAGATAAAATTAGGACAATAAAATTAATGTAAAAGCACAATATATTATCAAAATATCTATATTTTATTATATATTCATATATTAAATATGACCTTTTATGATTAATCACAAATTCATTCTTAAAAACTGAATTTTATTCTGTTTTAAAGAATTGGTATTTCATCTTATTGAAAATTCAAAGTCTGTATTTATCATTTATTTCCTGCTACATTTATAAAAATGCGTTATTTAACTTTGTTGCAAAATTATATAATTTGCTTTATTTTATTAAATGATTAATTTTAGTTTTGATTAATAATCATGATAAAAGCTTATATTTTTCTGACAATATCAGCAGGTGTTAAAATTTTTACTTTGAACAAATAATCTTTTTCACTCTCTCTTATATTGTAAATATAGTTTTGATTATCTATTGAAAATATAAAATTTATTAGTTGATGATTTGTGAATGTTACTTGGACCTATTAAATATAACCCGATCAGATGATGTAAATCTTACAATTTGTATCTCGACAGTTCGTTCATTTTTAGTTTCTAAAATGATATTCAAAAAAGCATCTATTCGAATTTTAAATTGTATAATTTTTATTCGTTAAATTGACGTTGTATTTTATGTGTTGCATTTAACATCGAATTTATCTACATTGATGAAAAGAAACTTAGATATATTTTCAACTTATAGTGTGAATCATTACGATTAAGAGATTTTATAAATTCAAAAGAAATTCATTTGATAGATTTTTTCCTAGCAACATACTCGTAGCTCTTGTTTTTATATTTGAGGCATATGAAAAATATAGTGATAAGTATTAAAGCTTTAAATGTTTATTTTGAACTGTAAATGTTCAATCAGATTATTTCGCATGATTTTCAAATGAATATTCTAAAGTATGGATAAAATTCAAAATAAAAAATACATTTTGGAAAAAAGAAACAATTAATAAAATAGTTGTTGTACACCGAAGCACTGATCAGCCACAGATTTGAGTTGCATTCCTAGCTTCGTCGTTGGGGAATTTACTTCATTCTTAATACAATTTTGATAACGAATATTTTTCGTACGATCATTAGCACACCATTTCCGATACGCCCATAAAATTAAAGACTTTGGAATTACGTTGGACAGAAATGAAAATATGAACAAGCGTAGAATCATTGCGTTTGTTCTTGTTAGAATCATTTAAACGTCTTTTCTAAACTGTTGCTGTTTTGTTCAACTTGTTAATTTTTGAAAATATATTCTTATTTGGAACGTGTTCGTTTGCCATCACGCGTTCTAAAACAATTGACCAATAACATTCCAGAATAGAGAGGCAGTAGAAATTCATTATTGGCTCTAATTTTTCTTGTATTGCATTTATATATTAAATATATTTTAATATATTTTATATGTTTAGTTATTTATTGATAGTTCAGAATGTTATTTTTAGAAACGTGAATTTTTCATAATATTAAGTTTGTTATTCACATTTATGTTTTAAAATAGTCATATGTTCTTAATTATTGTAATTATAATTATGTTACACGAGCAAAGACAAAATTTAACAATCGACGTTTTTTACTGCTGCAAAACGACGGAACAAAATAAGTTTTTATACATACGGTTATGCTGTCAAATAGCGGTTAATGTTTCATCAGTAAAGTTAGCGGTTAACGTTTCATCGGTGAATTGACTGCAGCTTTGCATTCGCCAGCAGCTGGGAGAACAATGAATTATGACGAGACATAACAATACCATTAACAACGCATCCAGAAACAATTACATCGATTTAACAAATTATAGTTATAATTATATGAAATCATTATTCTTATAATTTTTTAAATATTTTAATTATTATTTTATAATATTTTAATTATTTTAATAATCATTTTAATTATTATTAAAAGATTTAAAAATACAACGCTAGCTTTATATATATGGGACGCATTAATTTCTAATTTATTTGAAACGAAGAAAACGTAATGTTAATTTTTAAGTTTAGTCTGGCGCATATTACTTAATTAACGAAAGTTTTTCTATTCCTAGAAAATATTTGTCATAAAAGTTTTTTATGTTTTTGAAAATTATAATGGATTCTTTTATATTAACAACCATAAATTAAAGTCAACACGCAGTAACTCGTTTTACTTTCCTGTAAACATAACAATACAACGGTTTATATAATTATAAGGAATTTCTTAAATAATCTATACTAATGCTACAACGGCTCTTTAAATGCTTACAACCATTTCTATGATAGCTAAGGCTTTTGTGCATATCACTACCACTTAAAGGTTCCCCTGTTGTCATATGCTGCTTTAAGTCATTGTTCGAGTAGTGATTTCTCTGTTGCGTTTGCTACATTCCTTCTTTCCCACATCTCACCCGTGCGTCAAATCTCATAGGTTTCTTACGATGTCTTGTACTTCTTAAGACTGTTGTTTCTGGGTGATCGGCTTGGTGACGTTGTTTGTCTACGTCGTCGTTTACTGTTCCACCTTCCTTATATTTTCTAAAACATTCTTGATCATGATCTTCTGCACTTGATTTTGTCTCTTCATCTATGATAATCCTACCCTGAATGTCATTAACATGGCGCCATCTGGGTCTTGCTCGAGTTTCTATCGTGTAAGATTCTCCCATCGTTCTTCGATGTGATGAATCCCGGTTTCCATCGTTTCCTCTGATTGTCTTTCAGCCAAACTGACTGCGACAAATCAAACGACCGAGATTGAACAATTATGTCATGTCCGTATTCTGTGATTTCTGTGATAGCCGCCAAGCATTCAATGCAACAATAGCGTTTGGGTGTAATAGCGGCTAACATTTTATTGTATATAATGACCTTTCAGATTTTTGCATGCAGTAAAAAATATATACGCAACAAGTTTCGATTTACTCTGTTGTGGTAACAGTGTCAATTCATTGAAGAGAAATATTACAATTCCCTTCTTTATGGAATTCTGTCCGTGCTGTCTGTTGAATTCTTGACTAAAGATGAGCTAATATTGTTGATAATCGTTTCTCTCTTAATGTTTCGGTATGTCATTAGGAACTGTGACAACACCAACTCGAGATTTCTTTTTGAAATGTCAACACTGTTTAAATGTTTGCATCAATCGTTCAGTCACCCATTGGTTTAGAGATGGCACAGGGATGTCTTGATATAGTGTATCTTGTTGATTACAAAAAATTCTCGGAACTCTCGCTACGTGAATTGTTGTCCATTATTGGAGACGCTTTTCATTAGTATTCCTATTCGTGTTAACGTACCCATAAGTTTCTTAACTGCCTCGCTTGCTGGGGTATTTCTTCTCTCTTCAATTTCTGACCAGTGGCTGAAAGCGTCAATCATCAATATAAAAGTCGCTCCGACACTGTACTGGCAAAGTCTACCTTCAAGCTCTCCCGTGGTTTCATTGATACATCTCACTTATGTAAGTGTATTATAGAGGTAGGCGTTTCTATTGCTCTGGTACAGATCTTTTGATCCAACTGTATGTTCAATGTCAGTTTCAATTATTGGTCACCAACAATATATTCTTGCTAACTCTTTCAAAGTATTTGTTCCGGATGTACTGTATGTATAACTTGCGCAGCTTTTTGGCATAATGAAGTTGAGATCACAATTTTTGCAGCCACAACATGATTCCATCTTAGCTGAATAGCTCATGGGCGCGGGTTCTGAAAGTGCTGACCCAGTTATTACTACTATAAGACAACCCACTCTCCAGGTAGCATCGTTTTTTATTTATCACTAATGATCTTATAATAGCTTAATAAAAAGCTTACATTTTTGTTATAAAAGTTTGATTTTGTATGTAATATTCGCTCTTAATGTAATTTCAAATAAATATTGGCAAAACAGTTTAATCTTAAATTATTTTAAAATTTAAAATTAATTCTAATATAGATAAAGCTAGCGTTATATTTTCTAAATTGCCAAAACCAGCAATTTGGTTGTTGTAAAATTATAAAAGGAGTTTTATTTATTTATAAACATACCGTCATGCTAATAACGTGTTTTGTAGATATTTGAAATTAAAATATAGACAAATTTAATTTCAACTAAATATAGGCAAACCGGTATACAATCTTATAACATCAATAAAGATTTTTTTAATAATCAGAAGTAGCTAAAAATAATGACAAAATATATCCTAGGGTTTTGTTATTTTAATTGCTCTCCGTGTTGATTTTTATTTTAAATTTTTAACGCACAAAATACTGTTTTTATACATTGATCATTTGTAAAGCTAGTTATTTTTGTGTTCGTAAATGTCATTTGCTTGCACATCTGTCAAAATAAAAACACTTGACTAATTCATTCAGCAATTATATTAATGGGCGGAGAAGTGTGCAGAACATCTGTGACCTTTTATGTGACCTGTTGTAAAATTGTAATTATCGTGATTATAAAATTACAATGTGCACATTGCATTTGAAAAATTGTAAAAAATAATTTCCTTCAAAAACACAATGACACTAATTAAATTGTGTTTTTGGATAAAAATGATTGGACAATTTTTTGATTAATTATATGAATGAAATAATTTAATTATTGAATTGATGCATTTTGCTAGAACTTTATCTGATGAATTGTATATGTATAATTTTTAATGAACAAAAGCTTCAACTCCATTTTTTAATCTAAGCATATACAATATTGTGAATATCGGCATTAATAATATACAGTTATTATTTACATCGCCTTATTTATGTAAAGATATTTTTAATCTTGCATGATTGAACAACAAATATGTTTAGGCCAAATGCTAGAACGGCATTTTTATGCACGAATAAAGTCGTTCTATACTAATAAAAACAAAGAATTAAATTTCAACAATAAAACCTTTAATTTCAGGTATTTTACAATTTCAAAATCCAAAATTTATAAAGGATGTTAATCAAACAATCGAAATCATGTTGTGAACAGGATTTTCTGATCTGGTAAATGCGTTGTTATAGATAAAGCTTGCGTCCTTTTTTAATTAAAAATCTATTTGACTATAAAAACCTATTTTTATAATAATTATAAGGTTTGTTTGATTTTAACACACGCCATTATGTGAATAAAAAACTTAATGTTGTTAAAGATTAAAGTATAATAAAAATCACATTATTTAATAAACTATTAATGAATCATCAAACGATATTAATACATAAATGCAAATAATACATGATTATCTAACAAGCAATTACAAGGTTTAACAGTTAATTAAAAACATTTTGTTTCTTTCAAAGTAGAATGAATCGTGAATCTTAAATTTCTTGTTTGACAGACTTTGCATACAGACGTTCAAAAATACTTTTTATATAAAATATTAAGTTAAATTGGATTGTTACTAACTCAAAAACATATATAGAATACGTAATTTTTCAAATATAATTTTTCAAATTACATATGATTGCATATGTAACATTATATTATGTAATGTAATTTATATTGTAATGTTTATGCAATTTAATGTATTTGAAACGTAATCTATCACATTTCATTAATACATCATATATAAACGGCCTAAATTTTCTGATATACTCAATCCAATGCAGAAGGTCAAAATAAATCATTAACAATTCGAAACCTAATTACAACTTTCAATAATGAATTAGAGTCAATAATGAATTTCTACTGCATCTCTATTCTGGAATGTTATTGGTCAATTGTTTTAGAACGCGTGATGGCAAACGAACACGTTCCAAATAAGAATATATTTTCAAAAATTAACAAGTTGAACAAAACAGCAACAGTTTAGAAAAGACGTTTAAATGATTCTAACGAGAACAAACGCAATGATTCTACGCTTGTTCATATTTTCATTTCTGTCCAACGTAATTCCAAAGTCTTTAATTTTATGGGCGTATCGGAAATGGTGTGCTAATGATCGTACGAAAAATATTCGTTATCAAAATTGTATTAAGAATGAAGTAAATTCCCCAACGACGAAGCTAGGAATGCAACTCAAATCTGTGGCTGATCAGTGCTTCGGTGTACAACAACTATTTTATTAATTGTTTCTTTTTTCCAAAATGTATTTTTTATTTTGAATTTTATCCATACTTTAGAATATTCATTTGAAAATCATGCGAAATAATCTGATTGAACATTTACAGTTCTTAATAAACATTTAAAGCTTTAATACTTATCACTATATTTTTCATATGCCTCAAATATAAAAACAAGAGCTACGAGTATGTTGCTAGGAAAAAATCTATCAAATGAATTTCTTTTGAATTTATAAAATCTCTTAATCGTAATGATTCACACTATAAGTTGAAAATATATCTAAGTTTCTTTTCATCAATGTAGATAAATTCGATGTTAAATGCAACACATAAAATACAACGTCAATTTAACGAATAAAAATTATACAATTTAAAATTCGAATAGATGCTTTTTTGAATATCATTTTAGAAACTAAAAATGAACGAACTGTCGAGATACAAATTGTAAGATTTACATCATCTGATCGGGTTATATTTAATAGGTCCAAGTAACATTCACAAATCATCAACTAATAAATTTTATATTTTCAAAAGATAATCAAAACTATATTTACAATATAAGAGAGAGAGTGAAAAAGATTATTTGTTCAAAGTAAAAATTTTAACACCTGCTGATATTGTCAGAAAAATATAAGCTTTTATCATGATTATTAATCAAAACTAAAATTAATCATTTAATAAAATAAAGCAAATTATATAATTTTGCAACAAAGTTAAATAACGCATTTTTATAAATGTAGCAGGAAATAAATGATAAATACAGACTTTGAATTTTCAATAAGATGAAATACCAATTCTTTAAAACAGAATAAAATTCAGTTTTTAAGAATGAATTTGTGATTAATCATAAAAGGTCATATTTAATATATGAATATATAATAAAATATAGATATTTTGATAATATATTGTGCTTTTACATTAATTTTATTGTCCTAATTTTATCTCTAATTCAAACAATGCAATTTATTAAGATGAAACATAAATTTCAAATGAAAAAGATGTTCTACTATAAGTTATGCAATTAACATATAAATGTAGATATAATAAAATATAATAATATTAAACATAGTTAATCTCATAACATAATGTTTTCAGAGAGGATTATAAATAACATTCAAAAATTTCATGTCAAGCTATATTTTACAAGTTACATGTAAATCCTACTGTATTTTACTCAATAAAAAGTTGTTCATATTATTTCGTTTTTGACATTCCGAAATAAGACAATACAAGACAAAATTTACAACTTTGTGTTTAAGGGAAGATTCATCATGTAAAACAGCATGTTTAAAAATACTGTTGATAGCAGTAATGGCTACGGTTACGAACATGCAGTGATTAATCGTTTTTAATTCATATATTAAGATTGCTATAAGCCATATATCAAGAAAGCGTTCTTGTAGTATCAAAAATATATTTTTGGATCAAAAATATATCACGCAAAATACTTGTTTGGAAGAGGAACATCGCAAAATTTCGATAATATACAATAATACAATAAAATTCTAAATGTTGCAAAGTATAAACTTATCGTTAATGTTAACGACGAGTATTAACACTAACGTTAACATTTTTAATAGACATTAAAAATATGTCTATTAATATTTATAAATGACATGTTACACATAAATGTTTTCTTACTGTATTTTACTCAATACCAAATTTTAATAAAAATCATCAACTAATTAATTTTCTATTTTTAATAATAGAGAGATAATAAAATTTATAATAATTACATTTTGTTACATTTATATAAAAATGTAATTTATTGATTCCAACAATAACTGAAAACTATTTATAAATGCTTTAAAAACTAATTTACTAAATTGCTTGAATGACAAATTAAATAAAATATTATATAAATTACAAAATTAAAACAATAATACTAGAGATTACGTAAATGTCAACTTATTCATTTGAACTATTTCACTTGTTCCTGCGTTTTCACTTTTGATCTTCCGACAAGTACTTTGTACTTAATTTAGTTTGAGTTAAATAAGACAGAATTTATCACTTTGCGCTTTAGGGAAGAACACGTAAAGACATAAATATAAAATTAAAAAATCTGTAAAATATAATGTTTAACCAGACAGCTGAAATCGGTATTTTATTTGAAGTGTCACAATTTACAATTGATCCTAATTTCAGTTCAATTCAGCACGCGTACTACTGTCAATATACACAGCCACTGAATTCTTCCTAAAAATGCATATACGTTAAAGTTGCTTTTCGACTTAGCTTTAGGCGATTATTTTTCAAAATGTTTCATTCAAGATTTTTATTGCTGAATTATATAGTTTTTATATTTCAAAAGTTTAGAAAGTAAAACCGAATTATAATTTGAGAAATTCGATTATTCGTTAGCAGACGCTCCTCTTTAAAATTCGTAGTAATTTTATTTCTCAAGTTGCTGTTTGAGTGCCTCAGCGGTTTGCATAGTCTGTGATAAATGGGAATTTCATTTTAATGTCGAATTCATTACGATATACTGAAATACCGTTTGGCAAATTCCAATGTACAAACCAACGTTGTTTATTCAAATCTTCGTTCAAAGATCAAATGCAATCTTATAAATTGCGTTGATCACAAATTTGACAGTTCATAGCCAATGACAATTAACAAACAACATATTTCTTTGATTCCATGTTCAGTTTAATTATTCTACTGATTGCGGTTTTCTCTGATCATTTAACATTGATGTTGTTGCTTAATAAATTATTCTGATTGAATACAAGAGTATGTTTTGATTTAATATTTGATATGAAGATGTTTGCTAAATTATGCTAATTCAACAAATGACTCAATTTTGAATGATTTAAAATTTTCCTATAAATTTGACATAGTAGATAATTTCAATTATTCATTTAAATGTATATTTTATTATGAAGCGATTTGATTTTCATAAATAAAATGTTTTCTCATATTATATTTTATCATAAAATCAAAAGAACAAAATCGTTCTTTTGATAAAATAGTATTATTTCATTAATAAATTATTATTTTTTATAAGAATCTATTGTTATTACAATGGATTTTACGAGAATCCTTATTACAATTTATAAATTTATTTTTTAATTTAGGAATATATTTATTTATGAATAGTATACTGTATCTTACAATTTAATTTATGAAAATTGTATTTTTCAATTTTATTTATATATTAATTTGGGTGCATATTAATCTTAATTAAAATTCATTTTTTATTTTATATTTATTTTATATTCATATTAGTTATATTTATTTAATTTTTTTAATTTTTTTATAAATCAATTATTCATTAATTTATTTATTAACGATTTATATATTTATCACTTGTTTATGTGCTTATTGATTAACACAGGTAGATTGTTCAAATAATGTTAGAAACTTATTTCTAGTGATTTTCAAAATATTTTAAAATTTAAATTTTCTATTTTAAAATAATTAATAATCGAATACTTCTAGAATTCACTTTTGAATTTTGCTTGTCCTATTTTAACTTTAATAGCTTATAATATTTTATATATAGGACTTTTATAATATTTGTATCAGTCTTATTTTCTATATGTTTAATATGGAAAAGTTATGTTTAAACCACATATGATGACATGAATATTTGCAATAAATTACATGTCAAATACAACAATTTCCACTTTTACTCCGCCCATATGGATATAATTACATTACTTGAGCAAATTGTTTAGGGAGGTACAAAATTGCATCATTAAATTACAAGTTACCATAGTGACAGCCGTTTGTATTGAATATTACTCATTCTCAAATGATTAAAACAATTATATTTACAAATAGTTTGATCAATTGATCCTTATTGCAATCCATTAAATCAATAAATTGTTTTCAATTTCATTAAATATTGGTATCATTAAATGTTATAATATAAATCGTTTTTGAAATTTCATTGGCGCCTCTTTATTTAGTACCTCGAATTCAACAAAACGCGTACAAGCAGCATACCAATCTTTTTGTATAGTTTATCAAAATAAAAAGCTTAAATAATCAAGTCAGCTAACTGAGTCTACGTATTTAATATAATTATAAAATAAACAAAATTAAATAATGCTAAATCAAAATTTAATAATAAAATAAATAATTGTTTTAAGATTTTTTATAATTTAAATTAAGTTATAATAAAAAATTGAAATTTAAAATAAACTTCAATTTTAATGAATCGACTAATAGATAACAAACTTATCAGTATCCTTATTCTGCATTAGAATAAGGATTAGAGGTCATCAGGAGGAAATGCTATGCTATCAGGTTTCGGCCCCTAACTCCTCTGCATAATATAACAGCGATACAAATACGTGTTAAGGACGTATTTCCTCTGATTAAATTTGATTATCTAGTATCTTATTCTAATACAAAGTATATTATTTATTATCCATCCATAAAAATTTGCCACTTAAGAGTTTAAATTTATTCTTTATATTATTGTGTTGATTTATATATTTTACTATTTTCTGCTTGATGTTATTTTTATAGTAACCTAGTTTAAAATATGCACCTATTAAATTATTTAAATGATTTTGAAGAAAGTAAATATTTAACTTTCATAATTGACAGATTGAAAATTTATGGAATGAAGTGAATAATACGAAAATGTATTTATTTTAATGAGGATGATGTTATTGAAACAAATTTTTGTCATTATATTAAAAAGTGCTGATTTGTCTAAGTTCACATTTATTAAGAAAATATTTGATTAAGAAATAAATAATTTGTTCCATTTTTATAATTTGAACTTCAGAGAAGGATCAACAAAACATGATGAATGCACTTATAATATATTTTAATATAATAGTTTTTATTAATTAAGCTCATAAATAATAATTAAATTATCCTAGGTAATATTTTAAATATTTATTTATATATTTAATTTTATCTATATCTAAACTGCGCAATTATAAAATTTTATTTAATTAATTTTGAATTAGTATTTACTCAAATACAGTCAACTTTCATGTTTCAGCAAAATACGAAAAGCTTCTTGTTAGTTAATATAAATAGAAACCCATTTTCAACAGGAAATAAAATTTATGTAAATTGAAATTTCACATGATTTATTTCAGTCAACTTAATAAAACAATAAAAATAATAATATACCGAGATGTGTTTGTGTATATCAAAAATAATAATTTTAAGGATATACAGAATATTGATATATAACAAAATAATAATTTTAATAGTAAATTTACAGAATATTTATATATTGCAGAATATAAATTAAATCAAAATTTAACATAATATAGTATATTGAATTACTGTATTCAGGGATATAAATATATAAATTTTTATATAAATTAAATATTTAATTTATATTACAGAATATAAATTAAATCAAAATTTTAAATAATATAGTATATTGACTAACTGTATTCAGGGATATAAATATATAAATTTTTATATAAATTAAATATTTAATTTATATTGCAGAATATAAATTAAATCAAAATTTTAAATAATATAGTATATTGACTAACTGTATTCAGGGATATAAATATATAAATTTTTATATAAATTAAATATTTAATTTATATTGCAGAATATAAATTAAATCAAAATTTTAAATAATATAGTATATTGACTAACTGTATTCAGGGATATAAATATATAAATTTTTATATAAATTAAATATTTAATTTATATTGCAGAATATAAATTAAATCAAAATTTTAAATAATATAGTATATTGACTAACTGTATTCAGGGATATAAATATATAAATTTTTATATAAATTAAATATTTAATTTATATTGCAGAATATAAATTAAATCAAAATTTTAAATAATATAGTATATTGACTAACTGTATTCAGGGATATAAATATATAAATTTTTATATAAATTAAATATTTAATTTATATTGCAGAATATAAATTAAATCAAAATTTTAAATAATATAGTATATTGACTAACTGTATTCAGGGATATAAATATATAAATTTTTATATCAATTAAATATTTAATTTATATTGCAGAATATAAATTAAATCAAAATTTTAAATAATATAGTATATTGACTAACTGTATTCAGGGATATAAATATATAAATTTTTATATAAATTAAATATTTAATTTATATTACAGAATATAAATTAAATCAAAATTTAACATAATATAGTATATTGACTAACTGTATTCAGGGATATAAATATATAAATTTTTATATAAATTAAATATTTAATTTATATTGCAGAATATAAATTAAATCAAAATTTTAAATAATATAGTATATTGACTAACTGTATTCAGGGATATAAATATATAAATTTTTATATAAATTAAATATTTAATTTATATTGCAGAATATAAATTAAATCAAAATTTTAAATAATATAGTATATTGACTAACTGTATTCAGGGATATAAATATATAAATTTTTATATAAATTAAATATTTAATTTATATTGCAGAATATAAATTAAATCAAAATTTAACATAATATAGTATATTGACGAACTGTACTCAGGAAATACAGTAAAGCAGATCCAATTACTAATTGCGATTATTGTGATTTACAAAATTAATTGTGATTTACAATAATTTCGCAAGTAGCTGTAGATTTTGCTAAGTTAAATTCCTAATTAATAATTTATCAATAATTAATATTGTTTAAATTTTTATAAGGTATAATTTACATATTTTTTTAATTACATAATATCATATTGTTAATTTATAGTTTGTTACTAGAAAATAAAAAATAAAAATTCAAATTTTAAATTATAGATAAATTAAACAATTATAACTAAAATAACAATTAAAAATACCAATTCTTTCGGTTATAATAAGAGAAGTCACACAAATAACGTAAATTGAAGTTTATATTTTTGTCTTGGATTCATAATAATAAGGAATAACGAGAAGTTTAATTTATAATTATAAAGTGAGTTTTATGATTCTCAAATTTCGACTACAATATCACAGTAAATTTAAACCAACATGGTATTAGTCACGATAACAGTTAAAAATATTAAGATTTAGTTCCATAATTATCTAATTAATAATCTAAATATTTCATCTAGACTAATTATCTTATTTAGTTTCTCGCTTTAAAATTTAAATGTTATTGGTGTATTTGAGTTTCAAGTTGTATTTGTTTTGTGTGAACATTACACAAAAATTAATGATTTATTAATACGAATTTTTGATACGCTCTTGAATCATCTTCAGCAGATCTACAAAAAATGCAAATGAGAAAAAATATAACAAAACTGAAATTAGTTTATGCTTGTCAACCCTCAATCAATCCTCAGTGAACATTTAGTTATAACTACCCTTAGTTATCAGTTTTTAGCTCTAATAATATTTAATTAGGAAAATACAAGAAATACAATTTACATCGAATGAATGATATCAATGTGATGATCATTAGAAATGTTCTAAATGTTAGACGCCTAATTGTACGCTTAACAAATACGATGAAGTTACGACTATTTATCACTTTCGCAGTCTTTATTAGAAAGAAGTTCGCCAAAAAATAAGAATAACTCAATTTAAATCTAAAATTTAATTAATAATATAAAATATTATCTAAAATAATATTTAAAGTACTATGACAAGTGATAATAACACTAGCCTCGTCAATTGTTTTCTGTGTTTTTTTTTGCAATTTCTATTTATTTAAAATAAAGTCAGATATATTTTGTTTATTTGGAATCAATTATTGTAAATTCTAAATCAGTTATTACAATCGAAATTCTGAATTTTAAAAATGTCGATGTTATCCTACAATACAAAAATATTGTTTTCTAATTCTTCTCAAAAACCACGTCGGATGGTCAGCATTGCACTGCATGTGGCAGACCGTTTTCCTTGTAAAATCTTAACAGTGTATAATCCAGAATCTTCAGCCGCGGCATTTTTCACTAACAACATTCCTTTCCCGTCTTTATACCAAATCTACATAATAAAACAAAACGTTAAATTAATTTGAAAACCACTTTCGAAAAGATAATTTTATCTCAGGAATAAAAACAAGCGTACCTCAACTGTTCGTTTTGAATTCTGTTTTGTACTTCATTTAAAATGTCGGGAAAATATTTTGTATTAGTATATATATATATTACCTTCGTATTAAATTTCCGAAGTCTGTAATAAGATTCTCTAATTAAATTCACTTTTTATTATTCTCTAATTGACCACGCAATCTTTTTATTATTCATCATAAATCAATGCACTGCATTTTACACCAAGTAATTCTATTATATACCACGTTTTATTGCATTTTTAAAGTACACACGATATTGTTAAATATTAAAAATATTTAAATGTTCTATGTTCTAAACTTAATTTTTAATTAACAAAATATTCACTAAAGTTTATATAAACATAAATCAAAATA
The DNA here is from genome assembly GCA_012934845.2 of Pomphorhynchus laevis. Lineage (NCBI taxonomy): Eukaryota > Metazoa > Acanthocephala > Palaeacanthocephala > Echinorhynchida > Pomphorhynchidae > Pomphorhynchus > Pomphorhynchus laevis. The sequence goes on from WNNJ02000387.1 coordinate 102,711, forward strand.
AAATTTGTCTTCTTGAAGCTTTTATATAAAAAATTCAACAACAAATGATTAATTTGAAAATTAATCATTTAAACAATTAATATTTATTAATTGTTTATTATTAATTATTATTAAACAATTAATATTTAAAGTCTATAATATAAAATGTCTATATCTAGTAAACATCTAGTCTAATAAATGTCTATATCATTTAAATATTTTAAACTGAGAATATTAATAAGGTTTTATAATTTTTAGTTTAGAACCAAAATGTTTTTATTAAACCCTTAAATTATCTTCATGAATATTCTAATCTAAACAGAAGTTTTAGCAGCAGCCAAACATATTTTCAATTCAAAATATAATTTTTAATGTTAAAGGCTAAAAGTAGGAAATTTAATTTCAAACTCAATTTAACTTGCAGTTCGTTTATTAATAATTTTTAAGTTTATGCTAAATATTATCGATTGATAATTGTTTTAATTAATTTATTGTTTATTTGTTTATGAATTTAGTTTGTGAATTTAAATAACGAATGAAATCATTTCAATTAATCAATGCAATCTACTATAAAAGAATATTTACATCAAAATCTTCAGACTGTTTGAGCTGCTGATTATTTTTTAGCCATTGAATTTCAGGTATCTGTGTCTTATCATTAAGAGTAAATTGAAATTTAGCACTTTGACCTTCTATAATCGATAAGCTTTTGATAGTTGAGGATATCAGTGGTTTAGATATCGCTTCATCCGTAGTAGAGAGTTCTAAACAAAATTTTATAATTTGAACATTATTTACAGTGTCTTACTTTTGATATTAAGTTTGCAGTCAGTCTTTAACCCGGATGATTCCATTGTTGCACTGTAAATTCCTTCATCTTTCAACTGAACATCGTACAACTTTAACTTGTGTTCCTCGCCTATTGAGTCCGGGACAAAAATAACTCCATGTAATTGTTTTCCATCCTTCATCCATTTGCACTCTAAATAGTAGATTCGATATATATATCTGCAAAAGTCACGTCTGATAAAATGGTGGAAAATCCTGAGCATGTTTGATAAACAGTTAAAAGATAAAACAATGCTCAGTCCGTTTCTTTCTTGCTATGTCACGTCAGTGGTACATGATCTTAACTGTTGGTTATAAAGAGAAACAGGTAGTTACACTATAACACATTGGTATTATCAGTCAAATAATCTCGTAATATTGAGCAGTTAATACGATATCCGATTAAAACATCACAAAATAAACTTCCATTTTATGTATTTGCTATCATTTTATTGTACTTTTATTTATTCTAATATTATTTAACAGTACGATTAAGATATTTAACAGTCTTGTGAATATATTTTAAGTTTGATTACGGTATTTTCAATGCGTGATGATATATTAACTGTACGCTGATGTATTTTTAGCAGTGAAATGAATATATTAATATATGACACTGTACGCATTTCGGTCAAATGTTCTTCTTCAGATCTAAAAGCAAAAATATGCACACTCAAAAAATACAAAAATACACTCAAAATGTTTTTCTATGCTACGCATTTCCAGCTAAGTTTCGTTTTAATCAGTCAACATCCCGTATTTGTCATTAACTTTGCAATATAAGAATATTCACATTCAGGTCTACATGAAGTATATTCTAAACTAATGCATAACATGGTAAATACTTCAGATTCTTTTCCATACTTGATTTAATGTGCTACTGCCCTATCGTTCTTGACGCATTTATTTAGTATTCCATTTCGGCGGGTGTTTAACCTCAAATTTCAACTACATTTAGTCTCTCCTACATATTGTTCATCAGAATAACCACATGTTAAATATACTGGTACATTTTAATTTATAGTGTAACTCATTTTTGGTTCTGGAATATTTATTACCGATTTGTATCATTGCACAGCATTTGAAGTTTCCAATTTCACATTGATTACATTCATATTCCTTAATATTTAAATTCTTAATTCAGGGAGATTTAGTAAGTAAATTACTGATTTTGTTATTTGCGGGGTAAAATCCTTGTAAAGGATTTCTTCTGTTTTGGCTTTCTTGTAAGTTCATTTACTTCGTAACACTGGGTGGTATGGAATATTACCTCGAACTACTTCAATTTTACGCTGTGAATTTTCCAATATTGTTATTCTATTTACAAACAGTACTTTTGATACCTCCTTGTTAATTTCTCGGTTTGTATATCCTCAATTGATAAAGTTCTCTTTCATATCTTTCTTAAATTCTCATTCCTATCTTTAGGTTCGGTTTACAATTTTTATCTCTTCATTCGGAATACAATCACGTTTAGTTATACTATCGGGAGAACTATACACATGCAGATATAACGAGGGTGATTCTGGTTTGTGATACACTTTAGTTTCACATGTTCCCTACTAGGAAAGTGTATTCACAAACATCTAGGAAGTTTACATGTAAATTTTAGATCCTCGTCATTTAGATACTCTATAAATTTCTCACTTGATTCTTCCCTATCACTCTATATAAAAATATATCGTTTTATTATCTCCACACTATCCACGGCTAGATATTGTAGTTGTTGATTTTGTTTATATCATTTGCATGCATATATATGATTGCATCCGGATGGTCAAGAGTGTACCCATTACAATTCCTTTTTTTCTGTAGACATTCCCATTGAACTCTAGAAAATTATTCTCCGAAACAATTTTTTCTTTGATAAATTCTGAATTTTTGGAGGCATCTTTTTGGACATCTTTTAACATCTTTTAACATCTTTTATTCATGTTTTAATCCTTTAATATGGGGAATATATGTAAACAGTCATAGTAATTTTGATACGCTGGAATATTTATTTTAATTTCAAACTTGATCAAAAAATTATCTGTACTCTGCATAAAGCTAGAAACGTCTTTGCATAGTAATTTTGTGTATTAATCGATTAGTTTAGAAAGACTCAGTGAGTGTTTGCTCGAGCTAACTATTGGTCAATTAGGACAAGTTGTTATATTTCTGTCAATTTTTGGAAGTAAATCACCTGCTGTCGGTAATTGGGGGTGTTAGTGAAGTTGCTTTTTCTAAATAAAAAATGTTTAATGATGTGTTTTAGATGCTAGAATCATACATCCAATATGTGTTAGGGAAGAGTTACTTAAGAAAATTATAGTATCTAAATGATGGGGATCTAAAATGTACATGTAAATGTATATAAACTATGAAGTTTATATTGCAGAAGAATATATTTATATATAAATATATTTATATTTCTACAGAATATATCTTCTGTATATATTTATATATACAGAAGAATATCTAGATGTACTGGATGGTTAGTCTAGTCGATAAGGCGTAGATCCACAAATCAAAAGAACCTAGGTTGAATCTGAAAGTGCAAAAAGAGTTCAAATTGAAACTGCTGTGGTACACAACCTTCTGATGAAGCCGGGTGTACTGACGCACAGCAATTGCGGACGAAACAATACCAATATGTCAGGGTAAAATATTCCATGTTGTGAGTAAAGGTGTTTGGACTTAGAAATAATAAAGAAATGATGACGTAGATGATATATGCTGCAAAATTACATAGTGTGATCTAGCAAAATTGACAAAATAAACGAAAGATTACATCAAAAGATCGCCATCACCGATCACATTAGTGTTAATTAGAAAAATGCTTTGAATACATCTCGAAATATGCTGTTTCAAAAATTCATTACATTGAGTTTCATATGCTACGAAATTTCTAGCTGTGCTGGATGGCTAGCATAGTCGGTAAGGCGTATACTCACAGATCGAAGGAAAATCTAGGTTTGAACATTGTTGAAGTGAAAATAGTGTGCAAAAATAAACAACAACATTTTGAAAAAAGGCAAGTGCGTCATTGCAAGTCAGTAGCGGCCGAAACAATACCAATGTGTCAGACTAATATCTGGCATGTTGTGAGTCAAGGTGTATGGAGTCGGAAGGAATGATTATGTAGCTTGTTTTTGCTGAGAAATCACCTTGTATGATCTAGCAAAATTACAAAATAAGCAAAAGAAATAATAAAAGGTCACGAGCACAGAAACAATGATGGATTTTCAAACAATGCGATTTTTATGTGCCTAGCGAAATAATATAACTGCTGAATACAATGAGTTTATTATGTATATACATTGTTTTGCATTTTCAATTATAAATTAAAATGTTTGGAGAAATTAAGTCATCACCACCTTCCATTACAAACTTGAAATTTTTAATTTTAAATTTAATGATAATATTATATAATTTTTAATTTTAACATCGACGTAGATATAAGGTAAAAACTAATGACCTGTTAATTTGTTAACTAATTTATTTGCGATTAAAAACTAATTTCTTCATTATTAATTATTATTACTTTTATTACTTTTATTATTATAAAACAAGAAAATAACAGGCAATTTCGGTTATATTAATTATATTGTTTATATTCTGTAAATAAGAATATAAATTAATATATTTAATATATAATATGCATTCTCACTGTTAGAGAGAATATTACAGAATATAAAAGTAATTAAACAACTACTTCAAAATTTAACATTAATTAACTAAAATCTAATTGTATCAAATAAATTAAACTTCATATTTATACAATTTAAAATAATTTGATATTTTTAATTCGTTAACATGTTTGAACATATATAATCAACATCGAAATAGTTATATTTAAATATAATATATTATATTTTATAGAATTAACTAAAATCTAATTGTATCAAATAAATTAAACTTCATATTTATACAATTTAAAATAATTTGATATTTTCAATTCGTTAACATGTTTGAACATATATAATCAACATCGAAATAGTTATATTTAAATATTATATATTATATATTATATTTCTTTTATAGTCACATTTTAAAAATGCTAATGTTCATGTAAATTTATTGGTTTTCAACTTTGAAATAAAAAAATCAATTTGAATAATTAACTTACTTTCGTTTAATTGCATTAAAGGCATCTGACATGTTAAAGTCACATTACTGCCTTCACTAACGTCCATATGATTTTCCAAAGGCATAATTACTTTTGATAATTTATCACTGCTATCTCCATCAATAATGTTCAGCTGCATCAAGATTGCATCTTTATCGGTCTTGCCGGCAATTTTACATCCGTATTGTCCACCGTCATCGATTGTTACTTTTCTTATAATTAACTGGTGTGTGTATTGATCGGATGATTTAATAGTAAATCGTCCCGCAGGCATCGATTTTCCATTTAAACGAACCCAATTCACCTTGTTTCGACTTCGACAAGTAAATACAGCATTGCTACCTGTTGGTGCATTCCTAATAAGCGGAACTACAACTAAACCACCCGAAGCTTGTTGATCTAAAAAACAAGATAAATTAATGCAATTTATTAATTTCCACAAAATCAATATATCATGATTTTAATAAATAAATAGAATTTAAATTTTATATGTTATATATTTTGTTTAACATTTTATTCATTTTGACAAATTAACAAAATATAAATTTAGCTGAACAATCACTTATACGTAATCTTATAAATACCTTTAATTATTGAATATGCAAATAAATGATATTATATCTAGACAATATCGTACAGATACAAGACTGTATATACAGTATATATCATATTTAGATGTGACATGTACAATATTTACAATAAATAATTATTAGAGCTGAATCAAAGGAAAGACGTAATTATTTTTGATATTTCGCTAACTAAAGTTGGCATCTTCAGAAAATTACTATGTAAATTACATTATTATATAATTTTCTAAAGATGCTAACTTTAGTTAGCGGAATATCAAAAATAATTTCTTCTTTCATTCGATTCAGCTCTAATAATTATTTATCAAGAATGGATCAGTATCAATAGCAGCACTTATCGTATCAAGTATTTTAAGAAAGGTATATAAAATCCTTATATTTAAAAGTATAAAATACAGATCAGGATGGATATATTTCTATACATTTATTTTATTTTTATCGCATTTACTCGTGATGGATTAAAAGTGAACTATCAAAGGTAACATCTCATTTATATTGTTGCTTTGAATAAATAGAATTGAATTATCATAATTTTTTAATTATCACTAAAACAACAATAGAGATGTATGTACATGGTCTCATCAATGATATGAATTGAGGGTTATGTCTCTATTTTCATTTTCAAATAAGATATATTATATAACAATATTTTCATAAATGTTTTATTAAATATAATTGATGATATAAATATTCTTTAAAAAGTACAACATTTATATTATAAAAAGCGCAATATTTTGCAACAAACTGCGAAATCAAATTAAATGAATATTTTCTTTATTATCATGAATATTTTCTTTATTAACCGTAATATATCATATTAAATTTTATAAATTTTGAAATTATACAATTTAATTGATAAATAAATCAGATGTTATTTTTTACAAATAAAATATCATTTCCTAATATATATGAAATATATGGTTAAATATATGATAAAATATAAAATGTACTCGATTTATACTTGAAATATTGCTGACAAAGCAAATAAAATATAAAATGATATAACTCTAATTCAAGCAATTTTAATTTATTTAGATGTAAGATAAATTTTAAATATAAAAAAGTATGTAATAGCCAATGTATATCATAAAGTGTATATAATCATCTTAAATATAATTCATCTCATAAAATAATGTATAATTATCCAGGGCGTTTAAACATCGAGAGGAATTACACTTGAAAAGGACTATCACTATCAAAGTGACTAACACCGTCACAACAATATCAAAAGGACAGCACTATTACAATCAAAAAGAATAACACTATCAAAACATAAAACTTGAAAAGGACTATTGCATAGTCGAAAATTTATTAACAATAACTTTCTTTTTCTATTTCTCCCGATGTTTAAACACCCCGAACAATTGAATAGCACATCGAACGTATCATTCGACAATAATGTATAATGCAATAATTACTGAAATTATTGACATTTAAGAATGAGTAATACATTATATGACATATTGATTAAAATTTAAAAAATAGCTCACGTTTTTTACACTAAAAAGTATAATTTAGATCGAAAGTATAATAAAAAATAATAATAAATATCGATAAAATTGGTATTTAAAAAATTTGTAACTTTTCATTGGAATTTGTATGCTAAATAAAAAATTATGAAAAAATTGTAATTATCGTATTTACTATGAAAGAGGTTGCAAGATTTACTATTTGTGCATCAATATTTATTTATTAGATAAAAATGTAATTTATTAATTCCAACAATAAGTGAAAACTATTTATAAATGCTTTAAAAACTAATTTACTAAATTGCTTGAATGACAAATAAAATAAAATATTATATAAATTACAAAATTAAAACAATAATACTAGAGATTACGTAAATGTCAACTTATTCATTTGAACTATTTCACTTGTTCCTGCGTTTTCACTTTTGATCTTCCGACAAGTACTTTGTACTTAATTTAGTTTGAGTTAAATAAGACAGAATTTATCACTTTGCGCTTTAGGGAAGAACACGTAAAGACATAAATATAAAATTAAAAAATCTGTAAAATATAATGTTTAACCAGACAGCTGAAATCGGTATTTTATTTGAAGTGTCACAATTTTCAATTGATCCTAATTTCAGTTCAATTCAGCACGCGTACTACTGTCAATATACACAGCCACTGAATTCTTCCTAAAAATGCATATACGTTAAAGTTGCTTTTCGACTTAGCTTTAGGCGATTATTTTTCAAAATGTTTCATTCAAGATTTTTATTGCTGAATTATATAGTTTTTATATTTCAAAAGTTTAGAAAGTAAAACTGAATTGTAATTTGAGAAATTCGATTATTCGTTAGCAGACGCTCCTCCTTAAAATTCGTAGTAATTTTATTTCTCAAGTTGCTGTTTGAGTGCCTCAGCGGTTTGCATAGTCTGTGATAAATGGGAATTTCATTTTAATGTCGAATTCATTACGATATACTGAAATACCGTTTGGCAAATTCCAATGTACAAACCAACGTTGTTTATTCAAATCTTCGTTCAAAGATCAAATGCAATCTTATAAATTGCGTTGATCACAAATTTGACAGTTCATAGCCAATGACAATTAACAAGCAACATATTTCTTTGATTCCATGTTCAGTTTAATTATTCTACTGATTGCGGTTTTCTCTGATCATTTAATATTGATGTTGTTGCTTAATAAATTATTCTGATTGAATTTTTTATTTGGTTATGATTAACGTGTTACTGCTGTTTTTCTGTTCTTTTGTAATATTTATATCAGCAAACGTCATGGTGTTTGTATTTAACTTTGCTTTAAATTTGGCTCGGAGTTAAAATTGATTGTTGATAATCAAATTCATACTATAATATTTATATTGTAATATTTTTATACTTCATTAGTTTGTTGAATGTAGAGATAAAAGCAATATCGTTAAAATTCTTAAAAACAAAATGATTAGCAAATGTGATTTCGATGTAAAAAACTATCAGGATATTTCTAATAAATCATTGTTAATTGATATATTTCTATTTTACATGTAAATATTTGACTAAATTAGCAAAATAATCCTTATTACAATTTATGAATTTATTTTTTAATTTAAATTTAGGAATATATTTATTTATAAATTATATATTTTACCGTGTATTTATTTTTTTATTTTAAATTTAGGAATATATATATGAATAAAATATTGCATAATATATTGTAATATGTACAATAATATATTGTATATATTATATAATAATATATAAATATATTGTAATAATATATAATAATATATTGTATATAATAATATATTGATGATGATGCTTTATAAATTATTCTGATTGAATACAAGAGTATGTTTTGATTTAATATTTGATATGAAGATGTTTGCTAAATTATGCTAATTTAACCAATGACTCGATTTTGAATGATTTAAAATTGTCCTATAAATTTGACATAGTAGTCTTATCATATTAATCTTATATAATATTTTATCATAAAATGACACAAGATCAAAATCGTTCTTTGGATAAAATAGTATTATTTCATTAATAAATTATTATTATTTTTACCAGAATCCATTGTTAAATTTGTAGTATTTGTGCATAGTTTTACTTATATCTTTCGAGATCCTATGTGTTTTGTGTTTTTATTTTAAAATCCGTATTTTTGATGTTAATTGTAACGATATCAATTGTTTAAGTATCAAGGCAGTAGTACGAATCACTGAAGAAACATTTAGAGATAATTTTAATCTCAATATGTTGAAGAAAATAAATTTGTAAGATATGAAAAAGTATTTTAAAATATTTTGAGATTCACTCTAAAATTGTTCATATTTCAAGTAATTTAATTTTGACATTTGTGCAGAATAAAATTAAATAAATATAAACTAATAAATAAAATATGTACAACGAAACCAAAGTCATCTAAACAATTTACCTTTAGGTAATTGCTTGACGTTAACGTTTGTGCTTGATACAGTCGAGCCAAGGTTGTTTGCAATTTTCACTGAATACAAACCGGTATCCGTTTGTAATGCATACGGTATAATCAAGCTGCTACGCCCATCTGATGTTGTATGAATGTTGATATCCAGTGAGTTTTGTAGAGTAGCGTGATTGTGCAACCACGTAACTGTGCAATTATTTGGTTGATATCGAATACTTAAAGCAATAGCCTGCCCTTCGTCAACATCCATGATATCAGAAGATTTCAGTTCCGATACAAAGTTCGGAGACGGTTGCTCATGAGATGGTTGTTCATGAGTTTGGGTAGTTCGCTTCTTTGCAAGTTCTCCATATTTTTTCTTTAAATCTTGAACATATTGCTTTACCAAATTAACAGCTAAACAATAAATTTTAGTTAATTTACAATAGCATTCAATCAATGTTTAAAGTTGAATTATAAATGTGATTACAAAATAGTGTGTTGTCCATATTTAGCCTATAACATATATTGTGATGATAAGTGTCATCCGCTGATCCATTATTGTAAAGATGGCTACAGATACGACAGATGTCTTGATTATGATCACATGTTAATAGCCTTCATTCGCATACTCTAGCTGTTTTTATCATTCCTATGAGTTATGTCAGGAACAGTGAAAATGATTCACTTCCCATATACCCCCATTCAGCCCTTATCGAATAGAAGAAGCATAGGCTCTATACCGATATCGTCCCAAATAATAAAGCTTTGAATCTCTTCCATGATATTCGCTCAGAATATGCTCAGATCATTTTTTCATAAAATTATCTTTTAAATAATTTTAGCGAATAATCTTAAAATATTAATGATATTAATTAAAATATTAATTTTTACAGTATCATGAGATAACAGTTATGATTGTCAAGAGTTGTTTTAGAACCGTTTCAAAAGATGTTGTAATAAAAGACGTATATATTATCAGGATAGAATATATATTTTTGGTTAACACGCATTATTATATTAATTAAGATCATTATTTAATATATTTATAATATTACTTTTATTCATCTTTTCATTTATTTGCCACGATAATAAATAAATAAATTTCTAATCATATAAAACAAAAAACTTTTATTTCTGTTACATGTAAAAAAGAAACATAAAGAATAAAATTATTTGATTGTATTTAAGAATTCATGTGTCATTAGTATTGCGGTAAGTCTGGTATCTACCACACATTAAAATATTCGAATATTTTAATTCGAATATTATAATATTCTTCAAATATTCGAGTAACTTTAAAGTTTTGTTCTTATGATCTCTATAAATTTATTACATTTCATTTTTAAAATTTATTGATTATATAATTAATGATTATAATTTATTATGTTATTAATTAGTGAAGAGTGAAGTAAAAAAATAATTATTTTATTTTAATATCGAAGTTTCGATAGTCAACTACTAGCGAAAAACTATCGAAATACCATATTTGACAATCGAAAATTCGATTTTGTACAATTTATCCTGATGATGATATCAGTTGACTATCGAAAATTCAATATTTAATCAAATAATTTTTACTTCACTCTCTCTACTAATTAATAACAGAACCCAATGACTGAACAGTCTATTTATAATATAATTTATAATATTTTATTTTTATAATTCATTTCTATCGTTATATTTCATAATCAAATACTAATTAAAACAGTATGCTCAGAGTTGAGATCCACTAAATGTAAAATTGATTTTCGAAGCCATATTATGATATATCGTTACGCTATTCTTTCAAAGTTTTCGGTCTAGGGATTTTTGAAAATTGCGAAAAAACAAATATATTGTTTTTGGATAAATGTATATTCAAGAGCTTCACCCTATTTCACTCATAATTAAGAAATGTTGTTGAATATCATCCATATGCTCGAGTAAAGATGCACAAACGGTATCGACTAGTATAAAAATTTAATTAAGTATTTAATTTATTATAAAAAAAGTGCCGATACTTGATACTTATAATAGCAATTTATTGGATACAAATTACCACCAACATATGATGGGCATATGTAATCTAGAAGGCATGTTCAAACAGGTTTAAACATTTAAAACTGGTAATCTATAATGTTAAGGTTTATGTGCCTATAATTTAGTTTATATTTTGTTAAAATTGACAAATACTAAAAATGCAAAAACTTATAAATAACAACTTTGCAGTATCGAATTCAAAATATATATTTTAATTGTTTTAGTCCAATATTTCTAAATATTTCGATAACTTATAATATCATTAGAAGTTATCAAAACAGTTTATTCGTACTGTATGAAATAGCAAAAATATTTATCAAAGTAAATAAATAAACTGTAAATTTATTCAATTTATTTGTATGTAATTTATTTATTACTTTTGTTAATTACCCGAGGAAAACAAAAGTATGTTTTCATTTACAGAAGCAACCGATATATTGCAAAAGATTTTGGATTATAAAAATTTTCACTTCGATCCTATAAATTTACTAAACTTTAAAAGATAGGATGAATATTTTATATTAAGAATGTTAAAATGTAGAATTAAAATAAAAATAATTATTTCTTTAAACTAATCAAGAAAATAATGGAATTTATTAATTTATAATAAATTAAACGAATTATGGAAATTTTAATAATTTGTTAAAGTGTTATCATTACAAATAAAATAATAGAAACAAAAATTAAAATTTAATCAAACTCACCATCGGATTTAGCTTGATCAAAAGCAGGATTTGATTTAATATTCTCTGCAAATTCGTTCTGCATTCTAGTCATTTCATCAGCCGAGAGATTAATTTGAATGGCGTTATCCATAACCAAATCAAAATAAGCTGGTGTGGATTTAGGAATTACTTTGAGTTCACACTTTGTGGACGCTTCTCCGAATTTGTTTTTAGCAATGCAGGTAACCACTCCATTATCAATAGATCTACAAGGATCGATTGATAATGTGCTTATACCACCATCGCTAGATATATTAAATCGACTGACCTTAAAAACAAAAAATCTTTAACTATTGAGTGAAGGTAAAGAATTTGAAATTGAAAAAAAAACAATACTTACATTCAATATGGCTTTACCATTGATTGTCCATGATATTCTTGTTTTATCTGTGTATGTAAACTTCGCAATTAGCTTTGTCGGTTGGCGTTCCTTAACTTCAACGTCTTGTAAGGACATTAATAAGGTTGGCTTTTCAGAATTTTGTTTCGATGAAATTTCAATTGGAGTACCGTGGTTTTTAAAACTAAATAATATACCATAGTTATATACCATAAACAATATACCATAGTTATTTCAATTACTTTTGAAAAGCTTCCAGATTTTGTAACTTTTCCAGAGCCACAGGACTTAACGATGATTCTGATTGAATTGGTCGAGTATACTGACAGGTAAATAAACATTGAGATCGATCACTTCCGAATTTATTTGTAGCAACACACTCGTAACTTCCAGCATCTGAAATCTGCGCATTTTTTATGGTCAAACTGGCGTATCCCATTTCGTACATTACTGATATGCGATCACCTATAAGGAAGCATTTAAAAAATGCAGCGATAAATGAATTATTTATTGGAATAGGATTATTTTAGTAAAATTTATAATATTAAATCATAATATTATAATATTAAATTTATAATATTCCATTATTTCTCATTTCTAGCTTAAAACTAAACCAGAATTTTTAAGAAATTATTTGGTTGAATAAAAATAAATGTGATATATTAACATATTTAATGATTAATATAATATGAATTATATTTGTTATTTACGGATGCGCTGAGTAAACAACGGTCCATGATTTCTTACGAAATGCGGCATTTATAGAAACTAGTGTTCTTTGAAAGATTGAACTTTGATTCACGAGAATAAGTCACCATGTCGTTTCTAAACGAAAACTTTAGCATTGAAATGATGGAGTACTGGGCAACAAATATCAGTGGAATGAAGTGCCCACTGGTCGTTTCGGTTGCCTGTGTGGCATAGTAAATAAAGGCGTTTCCGACACTTTGCTTGATTGACTGAGGCTTACGCTCTTTAACAGAGAGCAATATATATATATATATGTATATATAATAATATATATATATATATATGTATATATAATCTTAAGAGTTTCGTTTGAAACTCTTAAGAGTTTTAAACTACCCAAACATATGGAAAAAATTGCTTTCGCAATCTCGAGCAATACCGATTCAAACGAAACTCTTAGTTTTCATTCTACCCAAAAAATATGGAAAGAATTGCTATCCGCAATCCCGAGCAATACTGATTCAAACGAAACTCTTAAGATTACATAGAAAGAATTGATGTACTCAATCTCGGTTTCTTACAGTCAAGCATCCGAAAGTTTGATCCTCTGGTTGTTAATGATGGTCTGCATTGCAAATTGTAGGATTTAAGAGCTTACGCTACCAACAATTTAAGCTAGATATCGGGAATGCATTTTCACAATGTCACAGAGGCAGCGGAAACGGCGTGTGATAGTTCATCTTACTGACGATGGCTGCCGGCTATCACATGACCATCTAGGAGTGACGAAAGTTTGCAGGCTAAAGAATATGCTCGATTCAAACACTTACACAAACATATGGAAAGAATTGCTAATCGCAATCTCGAGCAATACCAATTCAAACGAAACTCTTAAGATTACATAGAAAGAATCGATCCACTCAATCTCGCTTTCTTACAGTCAAGCATCCGAAAGTTTGATTCTCTGGTTGTTAATGATGGTCTGCATTGCAAATTGTAGGATTTAAGAGCTAACGCCACCTACAATTTAAGCTAGATGTCGGTAATGCATTTTCACAATGTCACAGAGGCAGTCGAAACGGCGTAAAATAGTTCATCTTACTGACGATGGCTGCCGGCTATCACATGGCCGTCTAGGAGTGACGAGAGTTTGCAGGCTGAAGAATATGCTCGATTCAAATACCTACCCAAAGCTATATATATAATTTCTTGACAATGGAGAGTAATAATAATATCAAAGAAAATAATGAAGTTACGATTTTTTCGTGAAAACATACTAATATAATAGTTATAGCAGTGTACATTGTGATCTACAATAGGTCATTCAAGTTTCTGCAATACCCGTGCTTAATGACATTACAAACTATGCTAGGTAATAAAAATGAATAGCTTGAATAGATTTCCTAATGTTTAATAGAAACATCTTTATTATAGCTTTAAACAAATACATTGCAATATATTTTGCTCTTGAGAAATACTCATGTCGCTTAAGATTGTGTTGATAGTATCTATCAATGCTATGGATTATTGGATGCAAATATTACCTGATTGTATTATATTTCCATTTTTAAACCATTCCACTTTCATAAATGGGTCATCGATAGGTATTACTGTTGTTTGCAATACATAAACGTGATCTTGTATAAATTCCAGAAATTCAGGCAAACATATTTTTAACTTTGCTGGTTTAGAAGCTGTACTAACGTACATATCATCAGCTGTTAAACTTATATTTTCAGGCAGCGGTTCTGTTCCTTTACTAAATATAAATCATCAACAAATAAACTAGTGTATCAGTAAAAAAGTGAAACTTATTATTATGATAAGTGAAATTATTATTATCATAGGTGAAAAAATAATTAAATTTATTATAAAAATTTATTAAATAATAAAACATCAAAGATTAAATTCTGCAAATAAAGTATATATTTTACAAGCTATTTTACCACAGAGAACAGCATAACTACCATTAATAATCAGAAAATATTTTAGATTAAACGTTGCTATTCTTTTCAAAAAAATAGCATGTGATTAAAAGCTAAACATGTGGTGACATACTTAAATTTGTAATAGATTAAAAAGCTTAAAAATAACTTACGTTGATTTATTTTTGAATCAACAAGATAATTAATATTTTAAGAAGTTTACAAATACATTCTTTGATAAACGATCACCTGCACTATAAAAGCTTGTCGAAATATTGAATTTTGTAAATTTATATTTTATTTTTTGTCTAAATTTATAATTGATTTTTAAGTTGTTAAAATAATATGGTTGTTAAATCAGATTTTAGTTGCTAAATAAGATTGTCGAAAACCAGCTCAATTGGTAAAACATTGTCAACGTAGTTTGAGGTGGGATAATTACGTTGATAAATTGAAATACGTCGACAATAGATAAATTTTAAAATGTTAATATTTAAATATAGTAAAATGCAAATATTTACAGCACATTTTACATTAATCTTATTGTTATTGATAACAACATAACGCCCATTAATAACCAAAAAATATTTTAGATTAAACGTTGCTATTCTTTTCAAAAAATTAAACAGTAACATGTGACATACTCAAATTCGTAATAGATTAAAAAAGCTTAAAAATAACTTACGTTGATTTATTTTTTAAATTATTATTATTTTGCTTCAAAATCAATATACACTAATTTGTTTTTATATTTGGCTAGAAACACCTGTTTCATATTACGTTAACTACTTCTCGCTTTCTGACGCTAGCGTCATCAGAAACAAAATGTGTAATTTGCCCATCAGCAAACAGTATGAAGAGTGTATTTTTTGCTGATAATGCTAGAACCAGCTAGAGAAATAAAAAATTAAAAGATTGATAATCCATACATTTATTCTTAACCAATAAATTTTATAACTTTTTTAAATTCACATTTATAAGCAACATTTCCTCAACTAAATTCTTAGAATATAGATAATCATTAGTTTATTGTGAGATAGACTAGAGGATTAAAACTTAAAATTGTATGTGATTGCTCTACATTTAATGAAAATTGTTATTAAACAATTTTAATGTATTTTTGTTTGAATAATTATTCTTCATATAAAACTCTTTGCTATTTTCATTAGAAAATATTTAATTTCAAATGGTATTCTAAAAGCTTATCGGAAAATTTAGTGACTTGTTCGACAGAATTAATGTCATTAAACAAGCCTTTGCAAGAACTTTACAAATGCAATCTCAATTTTTATAAAAATACGAATATTTAATGGGTTAAAATAAAAGAAATTCCTGCATCTCTATCTACAATAAAAGCTATTAGGAACGCCACAAATCAAATTATAAATTATCAATTAAATTTAAGTATAATATCTGTCTGCATTCACAACAAATAATTTAAAATTACCAACTTTTCGTAGGTAAGTATATATTCATATATATTATATACTAATATATAACAATATATAATTATATTGTTATAATATATATTATAATTGTTATAATATATATTATATATGTTATAATTATATATATATTATATAATGTTCGATTACCCATTTTATAAACAAGTATCAGAATTGAATTATTTATTTTCGATTCAAAAACGATTTTTTTTTCGATTCAAATATACACAAATTATGAAATAACGTTTGAGTTACTATATGTATGTTGTAAAAACTTTTCTATTTTTAAAATAAAAAACTTTTAAAGATTAAAAATCACTAGATTAAAAAGTTTGATTTTTCAATCTTAATTTATCCGTTATGTGATAGCAAATTCAATTTATACGTTAAGTGATAGCAAATTCTTTTCTGTATTTAAAGTTGGAAAGTAGTCCACTTTCCAAATTACTTATGTAAGTAAATGCATTATATTTAGATATGAATATAATGATTTAATAATATAAATGTGATTGTGTAAAACTGTACGATTATGCCGTTTGTAAGGGACTTTATTGATTATAATAATAAGCCACTTATCTCACATTATGAATAAAAATTAAACTTTTTCAGTAATACATTAGTTATGACATTTTCTTTTTAGCGTTACATTCATCAAATTTTCTGAAATTTTTAAGCAGTGCGTTGTTACAATCTGTTAAAAAAACATTTATTTTTTTATGTAATTTCACTAAATTGCAGATTTAATATAATGTATTATACCGATTTATTTCAAGCCTTTTGAAATTTATTTGGAAGTTATCTTTGAATTAAAAACTTAATAGCGTTAATGTAAGGTAAAATATTTGTCAAACTGATTTTTTAAATTGTAGAGGATAATTTCATGATGGCCATTTGTAATACAACCTTGCATTATATTTAATTAAAATTAATTTTAATATGTTAGTTGAAAGGCAGAAACTTACGCTGCCCTATCTCTACGCAATTGCCCAAAGAATATTTTGGCGGGGTCAAACGTTTCCTTTTTTACTTCCGGCTTGATCCATTTAGAACGAACGTCTTGCTGTGAATTTCTTAAAATACAACATTTTACCAGCTTCCAACTAAAATTCGTTACTCACAGCGCAACAGATCTTAGATTAAGTGGACTAAATGACATTTCTGTCATTGTTTCATCAGAAGCTAAACCCATTAACAATTATTTCTAAGCGAAATCAATAGAGAAATTATATTGCATAGCATGTACATTAACTCTATTCATTATTTGTTACATTAAAATAAATATATACATATAAATATATTTATTAATAAATATCTTATATTTTGAAGATATATCTTTAGACAATATTTAATTATAGATATAAATTGAATATTTTTGGTATTCACTTTGTCAAAATTAAAAATACATAATTATATTTAAAAACTTATCAATATAAAAAATTAAAAATTTACAAAAATATTACCAACTTATCCATATTCAAATTTATTAAAATTAAATAATAAAATTAAAAATTGGATATTCACTGTCTTTAGTTTATGATTAATTTAAAAAATAGCTTGCACAATAGTTGCTCACTAAATTGTGTTTACTTTAATCATTTTTATTATTTCTGCTGTTATTATTTGTCGATTACTTTCGTGTAAGCAAAGTACTACAAATTTAATGTCAAAATATTAAAAGTTCCTTGTCAATTCAATTAAATTTAGCAAAACATGGTATATCAAACAGGTATATTAATTGATTGATCAAATTGATTGATCAAATTAATTGATCAGTTTTATCAATAATTTAATTAAATGATTAATTGTTAATTAATCATTAATAAATTAAACAGCTGCAATGTAACACATTTGCTACAACATTTCATCTGCACACTCCTTGATATTACCTGATTATTTACTGTGGGACCACTGTTATCACCTGTGTAATTATTGTGCTACATATTTCACTTTAAACTTATGAAATCTACAACAGGTTGATGTCATAAAAATTTTCTTATTCCTTAAGATATCATCAGCATTATCTTCAAAAATCGACAATCAAATATATTCTCATAAAAAGTGATTGTAAAGAGCTGACAATTTTATATTTGCACAGATAAATTTAGCATTTATATGCGCAAATACGTGTCAATATTTAGCATTAAAAAATATTTGTCAATATTTAACATTATAAAATATTTGACAATATTTTTTATAATCATTTAGTCCATTTTGAATTGACATAAATATTTAAGGTCAATATTAACGATGTAAATAAATGCAAACGCTAATTAAGCTAAAATAAAATTCATGCATTTATAAAATAATATAAAATTTTTAAAGTCATGATATTTGATTCACTGATATATTAGATTGTAATATTACTGTAATATTATTGTATGTTATTTATTTCTCAAACTTTTTTAAAACTGTTTTAAGTTTGAGACATAAATAACATACAATAATTTGACTTGATAAAGATCCAAGTGAGGATCGAAACGTTGTCGAAATAAACAATTTGTCGCTTGTCTTTGGTTGGTTACTGTTACGATAATTTAGTATATATATAATTTGGAAAATGTAAAAATATTTGTAATTATTTTTCGTTTAAAATATTTGGAAAACCAATTAACAACAATAGGCAACGCTTTTGTCCATGGTTGCTGGTTGCAAATATGATTCCATAGAATCATAGACAACTAACTATAACCAAAAAATTTTTAATTTATGAATGTAATGTAAATTAAATAATTTTTTAATTATTAAAGCACACTTACCCACAACGATAACTTTAGCCTTTGTGATTGCTGATCCGTTAACATTTCTAATAACACACTGATACCATCCTCCATCAGATTTTCTCGCGTTGTCTAGGCAAAGTTTACACATCTCCTTGTCTTTTGTAGAAAATCTAAGATTACATGTTAAAAAGTAATTATTGTAATGATTTGAAATTCTAAATTACCTAAAATGTTTATACTAAAATAAAAGGAATTATCCCATTTTGATTAAAAAGGATAACACATTCATGTTTAAGGCGTTAACTTTCTGTGCTCTAAAGATTTTCAGCAATTTGAGAAACAATTTATACGAACTATCGTCTTTATGTATCGTCTGTAACTTTTTCCTGGTGATGCAAATAACGCCCTTTCCGAAATATTTTGAAATCTATGATCCCCCGAAACCTCTGGTTCTGAGAATTTGCAATTTACAATATTAAATAGCGGTTAAGATTGATAATTTAAAAATGAACAAAGAAACCTACCTTCAAAACGTTCTCTTAGACTGCCTCAAAGAAAGATTTAGAGTGACTAAATGAAATGTCCGTTAATTCTATTAATTTCACTTAAACTTTAACGCCTTTATCTTTAAAATAACTTTGAAAATAACATTTGCTTGTCTCGAAAATCTCAATTTTATGGATTATGCTTCTTCATGGCAAAACAGCCCTACAGTTAGAAAAAATCTGAGAATAAGAGTTAAAACGAAAACTAGGAAAACATTGTTTCTCAGTTTCAAAATTCTAAAGGTTAATTTCATAAGAGAAAAGTTGCAAATCATCATCTAAAGGTTAAAAAGTTAACATTTTAGGCGATCAATTTATAATTAGTGAAAATATACATACCTTACACGATCATTTTCTTTCAATGGTAGATCATCTTTCAGCCACATAATATCATAGGCTATGTCTGAAGCGAAACTTGCTGATAAGTTAATATCATCGCCCTCACGAACGACAACACTCTTTAATTCTTCAACTAAAGTAGGTGCCGCTGAAGTTGAAAGCAAATCATCACTGGTAGTAATTGTAAAACTTTTGGAAAATTCGCCGAAAGAGTTTTTAATGACACAAGTATAAACACCACTTTGTTCATTTGTAAAATCCTTAAGAACAAACCAACATTTACCAGCTTCGTTAACTTGGATCTAAAGATACAAACGAATAAAATATACTTTCACATTTAAATGTAACATTTAGTTAACATAACTAAATGCATAAAAATATAAAATAAAAGCATTATTAAATTAAAATTTTAATTAAATAAAAATTTTAATTTAGTTAAATTAACAATTATAATTTAATTAAATTAAAAATTCAATTAATTAAGAAATGAATTTTCTTTTAATTTTTAATTAGTTCATACTTAACATCGAATTAGACAATTCAATTTTATCAAAATTTTCATCTAAACTAGTTTTTTAATCAAAATAATGTTATTGTCAGTTATACTAAATAATTTGATGTTCTGGTTACAAATTTTAATGTTTAATAAATATTTTGGTAACTAACAATAATAACAATATTAGATAAATAGACGCTATAAGATCCGCTTATTGGCTTACATGGGATCCACTTAATGGTGCCATAAAAGCCAGTTTTGACTTACATAGATGCCACTTGTTAGAAGCCACTTATATTTTACGCAATTACAAAGTAACGAATATACTGTTCCTTATGCTAATGAACAAAATGAACATAAGAAACCAATGCCGTTAGCACTTTGAGCTTATCTAATCAGCAAAGTTGTAACCATGATATTCAAAATAAATCTATAACTTAATACCTCCAAGTTCATATAATATATTCATTTTAAAGAATTTAAAATATTCGAATATAAATATCTAATTATTGAAGAAATAAAAGATCGTTTTTAATTATTTATTAAATTTATTAAAATATTTTACGATAAGAAGCACACAAAAGAACATTATGTTATGTATATTATGTAACAATTATGTAAATTATGTAACATTATGTTATTTTTATTATAAAAAATAATTTTTGTATTTAAAAGTTTGTTGTCCTTATTTTTTACAATTTGATGAAAAATTATGTCTAGACAATTTTGAATGAACATCTTAAATATGTCGAAATAGCGTGATCGTTATTAAACCAGTTACAGATTTATTTATAATTCATTCATTTGGCGTTTAAAGACAATGATGGAGACCAAGGATAAAGAATTTTTTGTGCATATATCTATTAGCCATAATAATTTATACTATAATAGACATTGTACACATATAATTATCTCAATATAAAAAATTAACGAACACGATATTATCAATATTAAATTTATATTAACTTTATTAATTAAAAAAATGAAAAAGTAATACATTAATACATAATTAATCCATTGCTACGGTAAAAATTGTTTATGACCTTGGACCATCATTTCCGGTCCGGGGTCATATCTTCATGAGAAGATATACCTATCATTTCCTCTCATATTTAATTATTTATAAATAGGGTAAACACATCAATTTGTCTTCCAAGAAACAAAAAACATTATGTTATGTATTGTATTTTGTTTAAAAACATAAAATTTCTGTTTTGTCGTTTAATTAATCTTGATTTACGATTCATTTCGTTAGAAACTATTTATTTTACCATTGTTTATGGTAAAACTTGTTTAACCACGGACCGTCATTGCCGGTCCTGGGCCATATTTTTATCAGAAGATATGTTTACCTTTTCTTCTCATATTTATTTATAACCATCTGTAAATTGGGTAAACACATCAGTTTATTTTAAATAGTTGATAATTATCCATTATTGATAAAGAATTATGTGAACGGGATCAAAGAAAGAAGGAGAATTCTATTTTATGCTTCGCTGACCTCTGTTAGCATCTTCAGAAAATTACTCAATTTAAGGTAATTTTCTGAAGATGCTAACATAGGTTAACGAAACATCAAATAAAATTTTCCTTCGTTCTTTGATCCAGCTCCAATAATTCTTTACATCAGTTTGTCTTCTAAGGTCTATTTTTCTCTATTCTTTTTGCTGTATTTTTAATTTTTTAAATGATTTCTAATCTAAATCTCAATATCGTTATTAATAACCAATGAGTTACATACTAACCGAAATGAAGGAAATTTTAACAATTTGCGAGCAAGAAATTAAAAATTTTATTATCATATGGACAGCTTGAAGGTTTGTTTATATGAATATAACACGTTGTCCATGTGACAACGTAAAGGTTGCAGTGCTATAAGTTTAATCGATTAAGTAATAACTACTTATTGATGAATATCGCACTGATGTGATTTTCCTCTTGTTTGTACGACTGAGAAATAACACTATGACTTCCTAACTGTAATCATAATGCCTATTCGTGCAATGATTGGATCTTGTTTAATAAAAAAACATTTAAAATTACCAAATACAGTGACAATCTTAAATGTATTTGAGCAATATTTTTGTATTTAATTATGTTTCGTAAATTACAAACCGATGAATAAAATTAAAAAATTGTTAAGAATGCTTTTAATATATAATTAATGTTGCGTAAATATAACATTTTCTAAAAATTGAAAGTACCTTTAATCGCTCAGTGATTTCAACATTATTAAGCATCCAATGCACCTCTGAGTTAGCTCCACCAACTGGTTCGTAGTTTATAACTACATTTTCATGCAAATTCGCAGTAATTCTATCTTTAGGGAAGAACACAAAGTCGACACTTGTTATATTTTCTTTGCCTGCAAATTCCAATGCTCCGTGTTTTAGCTTGTAGGAATCAGATGATCGGATATAACTTGTGTCATCAATATCACTAGTTTTTTCGACTAATAGTTCAACTTGTTTATCAAGATGGCCAACATCATTTTTTATTTTTAAATTATACAACCCAGAATCTGATAGATATGCCGACATAAAATGTATACTAACAATACCAGAAAAGGCATCATAATTGGAAATGATTCTCTGTGAGCTGTCTAATAATTTGTTATTATGATACCACTCAATTTCTGGAATTGGGTAAGCGTCTACTTTACAAAACATTGATACAGGATAGCCTTCTACACTTGTAATGATCTCTTTGTCAGGAGAAGACAACATTTTCAAACGGGGAGTGCGTACTAGAGGCTCATACGTTTCAATAAATCGATATTCATCTAATGATCGCAATTGATCTAGTGAAAGATCAGACACATTTGGTGTTTTATCAATTCCCGATGTGAAAATCTTGACTGGAAGTGGACGCTCAATTCCAGTAAAGCGGTCCAGTGGCACAAAACCTGAGGAATCTACTCCGCTGACTATTGGAACCAATGCAAGATCCTGCATTTCTAATCTTGTAAATTTATCGTAATCAACAAAAGACTGGTTGTCTACACCAGGCTGTATTTTCGAGTATGCCAATAATTGCCTCTCTTTTACCTGTTTATTAATCTTTTCCAAAGTGCGAATACCCATATCTGATGCAATTAATTGATTCTTATCTACTGAAATGGTTGGGTGAACTTGAAGTGAGCATGCTTGTGAACATACACGTTGGTTATTTGAACCAATGCAATGCAAAACGTATGAAGCAGAATCTAACTCAGACTGAGCATATTTGATATGCAGTGATATTACTCCAGTGAGTAAATCATAATTGGAAGAATATCGATTGGCATCATGAAGCGGAACGTCATTTCTGTACCATATAAACTATAATATAATAAAATTTGATATAATTTGCCATCAGACTAACTAATATTATTGAGATGTAATAAAACTTAAAATGTAATAAAAATATAATGTAATTAAAAGATTATTAGCGTAAATTATACATTTTCTTCACATAATAAATTTTATAGTTTTTAATCCACCCGATAATAAAAAAATTTTACTCAAGAATAATCAGAAGTACAGAAAGTTTAATATTCATATCTAGATATACACCTTCTTTATCATTAATATTGGTTTTATTTAGAATAAGGCTGCATGGATAGATTTCTTCACTTATTGGATAAAAATTATTAGAGTTAAATACATATATATCATCATTGTATCGAAACATATATTTCATATCTTTATATAATTTAGATTTATTTTTTTACACAGTTATGAACAAATTCATATTCTATAAAGCTTAAAAACAAGTAAGCTATAATTAGACTTGTATTACCTTCCATTAGAGGTAATAAAGACCATTTAAATGATATTGAATACAACCAATATCATTACATATTACTGCAATTCTTAAAATTTCATTATTTAATGTATTATATTTAATATTATATGGTATTTTATATTATATTATCAGTTTCAATAATATTTTGTAGATTTATATATTTAACTATTTTCTGTTTGATTTTATTTTTATAGTAACTTGGTTTAAAATATGTATCAATAATATAATTTAAATAATTTTGAAGAAAATCAATTTTATTACATATTATGGCAATTCTTTAAATTTCATAATTAAATGTATAATATTTCATATTATATGGTATACATGAATGCTCATGCAAAAATATTCTGGAAATTTGTAAATTTCAGCAATGCTTTGTATATTTATATCAATTGTGTATTGATATCAGATTGTATATTTATTCAATCTGATAATTGATAACAGTTAAATTATTAAAATGATTTTGAAGAAAGCCAATATCGTTACAAATTGTTGCAATTCTTAAAATTTCATTATTTAATGTATTATATTTTATATTATATGGTATGCATGAATGCTCATGCAAAAATATTTTTTTTGCAAATTTATGTCATCTTTACTATATAAATTAAAAGTAGTTTTAATTGATGTTAATTTAATGTTCATATCTAGATATATACTTTCTTTATCATTAATATTGGTTTTATTAAGAATAAGGTTACCTGGATAAATTTGTTCGCTTATTGAATAAAAATTGTTAGAGTTAAATACACATATATCATCAATGTATCTAAGCATATATTTCATATCTTTATATAATTTAGATTTATTTATAAATGCTCAATATATTAATATATATTATATTAATATATAATGTAATATACAATATATATACAACAGGAAGTAGCTTATAAATTGATTTTAATTTTTACCTACAATATATATATATTCAATAAAACTAAGGACGAAGTACATTCCGTATTTACATGTACTTTCCACCATCTGATTAAAGAAATTACAAACGGAGATTAGTAGTTTTTAAAACAAATAGATAAATGATTGAAATAGCAATATACTATTTTAATTAAATAGATTGAATTATATAATAATTTAATCTACAATGTAGATAAAATTACATTCGATTTAATAATTTATTAATTTTTTTGTACCTGCGGTAGTGGTTTCCCAGTAACTGTACACTGTATATGAATTGATTCTCCATCGTTACACTCAATTGTTTGCTTGGGCTGCTTTAATATTTTAAGCTCACTGAATTCATCCTCTTTAACGGTTAGAACAGCTTGAGAACGCTTCAACATTTCCGATTCAACGTCATGAAGTTTAGTGATAGTTTCCATTGCAACAATTGGTGCCAAAGCAATTTCATGTTCACGCAATTCTTCTTTTAGATGAGGAGGTTTTTCAATTTGCGCAAGGCGATCGGGTGCCAAAATTTGTGTATCATCAATTGATGAAACTGGATTGATAGACAAAACGCATGTACTAGTGTCTTGTCCAAGCTCATTTTTCGCTACAATTGTATATTGACCACTATCACGTAGTTGGCATCCAAGTAATCGCAATGAAGCAACTCCAGTATTAAGGTTATAGGTAGGCTGAACCCTGTTCGACGCTCGAAGTTCCATCTTATTTCTGAACCACTGAATCTGTTTAAACAAAAACAAAATTTAAGTTCTATTTACATGTAGTTAAATGATATTAAAGTTTAATCGTAAAACATGTAAGCCAGACGCGAAAGAATGACGAATGCCGTTTCGTCGTCACAATGACTCATCAGTGCCAGATCCCTCCCACTACTGGATGCAGAGGAGGACTTTGCCAGTCCTCCTCTGCATCTAAAATGCTAAAACTATTAAAATATTATAAACTATTTAAAATATTAAATAGTTTAATAGTTCATCAAACTATTAAAATATTATATTAAACTGCATTTAAAATCTTATTATTTTGTATGTTAAATAATATTATTATTTTATCGACGTCATCTGAATTCAGATAAACAACGTCATCTGAATTATTCTGTCGAATCAAAAGCACTAATTTAGATAAATAATTTTGGTAAATATATTTTATACAAGCATAACTTCAAGTTTTAGTTAAATATTTACTTAAATAATATTTACATATTAAATAATCGTCAGATTAAAATTGTTTTATCAATTTGAGAAATACAAATTAAAATGATATTAAACAAAAAAATGTTTGTAAACAGATTAAGAATAAAGTAAAAATTTAATTTATTAATTGGTATTCTATTTTATAACACATTAAAATATAACGAAGAGAAAGGTAGATTAATTAAATTACTGAATTAAAATGAAAGAAAATAGAATAATATATAATTTATATTTAAAAAATGATAAGATTAAATAATATTATATTTAATTTTATATTTTTTATAATAATATTTGATGTTCTTAAAATGATGTTATATATCGAATAGTACCAGATACTTAATTCAACGAAATGCTATATGAATTGCGGTTAAAATAATAAATTCAATTTAAAACTTACGGAACACATCGGATAGGCATTGTTTAAATGAATTTCAAGAACAACATCTTCTGTTTCGTTTATCGTTTTGTTTTCGAGAGGTTTATTAACATGTGGTGCCAATTTGGTTTTTCTTTCTACTACAACAATGTCTTTTTTAGGTTTGTCATGATCAAGATCAGCAAACATTGTGATATCTTGCACGTAAGTGGATGAATCTATAGTTGACGCAACAATAGTTACTGGTAGTGGCCGATTAAGGTTTTCGTCCAGCTGTGTAATTGCTTTACTTGATTTAGAAGCTTGCCATGATATATCAATTGATGGAATCTGCTTGACCTCAACAAATAATGTGAACTGTGCTATACCGGCGATGTTTTTTGCCTCAACAATGTATTCGCCACTATCGTTATTATTTGCGTGTAGAAGCTATTTATAAATAGAAAATCACTACATACTTTTTAAAACTGAAATTATTAATCTAACCTTAAAAAGCAGTATTCGTGTTTGCATATCGTAATGATGAAAGTATCTATTGGCTACCTGCATTGTTGATTTGTTCTTAGTCCAGTTAAATGACGGCATTGGAGATGCTTGAATAAGTTGAATTTGAACGCTTAGATTTGATCCTTCATTGAGTTCAACGGAATGGGACGACTCAGCAAATACAGGTGGTAGAGCTGGGACATCGATAGACTCTGGAATGTGCATAATAACCTTATTTTCAAATGACTTGAGCTTGTCAATAGATTGAGGATGTGCGGTTGAAAGATCAATTGAAGGAGTCGATTCGATTAGCACGCTTGCTGAACTTCTGCTTGATCCGCACTCGTTGGTTGCTGTAACCGTGTAAATACCAGCATCTGATGGCTTAGTTCCAACAATTCGTATGTATAATAATTTACTATTAATATCGTAGAATGAATAATTTCGATTTGAAGATTCGACTGGCTGATTATCTTTTACAAGCTCAAACTATATGTAAAGAAAAGTTTAATACTCACTACAAATTACTTTGTTAATAACATTTAATAAAATTTTAATGATTTATAATATTTTTCTTAAGTAATACATGAGTTTATATTATTACTTATTTTCAAAGGCATCGTCCTCTGATCTTTGTGAAGACGCCTGTATTACAAGGGAATATACTTCTGAAGGGAATATATACCTCTTTTCCATATTAGAAGGACACTGCTTTTGATAGATACTACACGATTGTCGTATGCTAATTCGGATTTTAAACATTTTGTTTTCTATTATTATGATAGTCAAAATTATCATGATTAGATTAAAGGCAATATTGTGCGAGATACAATCTAGCGCAATCCAACGATCATCTAATAACCGATTAGAGGCAAGATTTTTAAAATAGAACTTTCACGTGTTAAATACAGCGAGGCCTGAAAATGTCCATTTAAATTTCGTCACAAGCCCGTTTCACGATATATGGTTTCTGACAAATTTATAGGTAGCTTTTCTGCTAGTCAGAAGCTGTGTGATGAGGCGGATCCAGTATCGCAAGAAAGTAAATTTGGGAATTTTGCAAGTGCGAAACAAAACATGCTAACATCTGGTACTTCCTAATCATATCTAACAGCTAACAACATAAAATTGCATTAAAAATTTACAAAATAAAGTTTAATTGTTGATAAAATATTATACTAAGAATTTATTAATTTATTATATAATTTGTTAATTTTAAAATGAACTATATTTCTAAATTTACTAGTATATTTCGCCATCACATGTCGCTTCTAATAATAAAATAGGTTTTACTTAATGAAAATCATGTTAATTTCTACTATTTTTTATCAGAAAGTTAAAGTTAAACTTACTGATGGAATGGGGTATCCATCGATTACAGACGAAAGATACAAATCGTTTCCTTCTGAAATGCTCACATCGTTTAAAGGTTGCATTATCATCGGTGCTCTAAATAACGACTTATCCTCAACAAATTCTTTATGCTCTGGAGTTTTTTCGAGATTTGCAAATCTGGTATTATCAACTAATGCAGTTTTATCAATTCCAGAAGTATAAATATGAGCTTTAGGAAGACGTGAACTTTCAAGGTCAACCAGTTTATGAAAATCAATATAGTTACTCTGGTCTATTCCCGCTTCATATTGTTTTGGTATTAATTTTGGTCTTTCTAATTCTGAAATTAGTGGTTCAATGTTTGGCAGTAATGATTTAGTATCGATGAACGCATCTCTCAAGATATTGATGTTAGTAGAGTCTTCGATTTTGCCCAAAGGATTTGAACATGCTATTGTATATTTCCCAGAGTCAGATGGCCTAGATGATTTGATCAGAAGACTTGCAACTTTAGAGAACGCATCGTATCCAGCTGAAACTCTATTTGACAAAGAAACAAGTTTACCATCCTTGTACCACAAAATCTAAATGCAAATTAGTCTCTTAGAAGTAATTAAAAACTAAAAAAAGTTTTGTTTGGAAATTTTAATTAATATTTAGAAAATAATAATTAAAATTATTATCTAACTCATGTTTTAGATATCTGGAAACTTTATTTAAATGATTAATGTAATCGTCATTCGAAGTTGGTCAAATTCCAACATTCCAGAAGAATGAGCACGCTATATCTGTTGTAGTGTAAAGTAATCGTCATTCGAAGTTGGTCAAATTCCAACATTCCAAAAGAATGAGCACGCTATATCTGTTGTAGTATTAATTATACAAAACGATTTAATTAATGATTAACTTCATAGATTACATTTACTAACGACTCCAGTTAAAAAATATCTAAGCATTATCTTAGTATTTAATAAGAGTTATACACAATTAAAAATAATCAGATCACTTTAGTGATTGATCACTAACTTATTTCATACCACACATCAATTTATAAATGTAAATATTTTAATGAATCGATTATTCAATATAATTTAGATCAGAGGTCATCAGGAGGAACTGCTATTGACATATCCATCTACGTCTACTTTCCATCTTGTTGCAATTATAAAAATACATGAATAAAAATACATTGAATTATCGAATGTAAAACATAAAAATATTTAAACAAAAATACATAGAATTATCGAATGTACAATATTAAAACAATTTTACATTGGAATATAAAACATTTAAGTGAAAGCTAACTTTATTAAAATATAAACATTTACAAAGTTTTCATGTGAATTAAGATAATAATGCAAATTTAATAGAAGTTGATAGACATTTCTGTTAAATTAATATACATTAATTAAATAAAAATTAATTAAATAGATAAACAAATCTGAGATTTAAATTCAGACTGTCAGTTGCATTCAATTACCAACCAACGGATGTACGTTCACACTTATCAGATATGTTTTTAACGTAATAAAAAATTTAAGAGAACAAAACTAATTTCTCAAAAGTGCACTTTTATAAATTTACTCGGATTTTAAATTTGATATTTTATCATACTTCTATAATATAGTTGGGCTGCGCTAATTATTTCAGTCTATATCAACATGCTAAAATATCTTTTTACTATAGGTTGCAATTAACGGTAAAACGAGTGATTCAGAGCCTGAGTTCAAATCCGATCAGCATCAGTCTACGGAGAAAGCAGATAAGAAGGGTCGAAACGTAAAATGTAGGTCTGGGTCGGCAGCTGATGAGACCCACCCAGGTTGATTAGTAGCGTCCTGCCGTATCAAAAACAAGATCAATACCTGTGAGGATAATATCGTGCCACAATCAGAAAAAATTTCAGCTCACAGTTGCAATCAAGTACAATTATCTATAATAGTTTGATATATTTTTAATATTTTAGAAAATGTTATACATAAAAATTATATATTCAACAATTTATAATTTATAATTAAACATATAAACTAAAAATGTTAACTTAAAAAAATTCAGCAAAGAAAAATATTCGATTTATTTTACATGATCGAATAATCTTGCAATTCGAATAGCATTATTAAATTAAAAATAAATTGCATATTTTTCTCTATGGCGTTTCTATCAATTCAAATTTACATCCTAACATATTAAATAGATTAACATTATTTTTATGATAGCCATTACAAACACTTACTGATGGAAACGGCCAACCTGTGACCATAACTGAAACTAATGCATTATGACCATGAATAACATCTGTTCCGGTTAATTTAGATTGAAACTCTGGTTTACATTGTGTCCTAATGTCCTTACTAGTCATTGCCGAAATATATCTAGGCTTTTCAAGATCAGTGTATAAGTTAATGTCTTTAAAGCAGCTAGTATCCACACCAGGAATTACGTCATAGAATAACGGCGATTTCTGATCTAATCCAAACAGATTTTGGAGATCTCCGGTATAATTAGACTTTGTATCAACACCAGGCTCATCAACGTCTTTTCGTATGATTTTATCACTATCTAGCTTGGTAAATAATTCTATCGGTTTATTTGCAGATTTATCAATGGTATCAATGGGATTGACGGTTAAAACTAAATTGCTTGAAACTGCCGAGCCGGCCGCATTTTCAGCTACGGCGTAGTATACACCTGCATCGAATAAACAAATTCCTTGAATGTACAAATAAAGCGTCTTGTCTAAAATGTTGTAGTGCATAGCAAATCGGTTAGAGTATAGTAGAGAATGACCGTCCTTCATCCAGTAAAACTATAAAACAAATTGAAATACAATTAATGAAATTACAGTTTCACTTATTAACGACGACAATAATGTTCGATTATGATATATACATGTATTTATCATCTGGTGATAAATTTAGACAATATTTACTGATAAATACATTAAAATAAAGTAATTAAATACGTTTATCGATTAATATTTCAGCTAATTTTATGTTTACTGCATAAAAATGTAAAATTAAGTTTACAACTATCAACAAAATGTGTAAGTTAAATATCGGGAAAGATGAATTATTATATTATTGTCAGAAATAATTATCATCAGATCATTTTAAATATGAGATTTTTATTTTAAGAACTCATCTTAAAATAAAAATATTACAATATTAAATTTAAACTAAAATATCAAATTAAACTAAATTAAATTTGAATAAATTAAATTTGAAATGTTATAATATAGTCCATAATAAAAAATTTATTAAATTTAATAAATAAAATTATTAATTAAAAAATTAAATAGTTAAAAGTTGATTTTAATTTAATTTATTTTATTTATTTTAATTTTAACTAATTTCTTTGTTAGTTTAATTATTTTTATTTTGAACTAAAGAGAAAATTAAATGAGTTTTGAATAATCATTGAAATCATAATCTTAATGAAATCTTGCTAATAATTAAAAGCAACGTACCGGATTAATATGTTTGATTGATAATATTCTTGGTAGACTTATTTTAAACTATAGCCTTATTATTTGAACTAGAGGTTAATCTAGAGTCTTATTGATTTGTATTAGCCATAACAGTCTAAGATTTACAGCACATGTTCATGATATCGGGGATAAGATCGCAAGAATATCCAAATTTAATATAAATATTAAATTAAATAAATATAATTTATTTAATAAAATATAATTTATTTTTATATAAATTAAATATAATAAATAAAATTATTTTCAGATTTGAGCAATTTTAGAATACGATCGTCATTATTACAATTTATTGTTCTTTTGTAGGTCTTTTAGACTTGTTGCTAATTGTATTTTGGTATGCTGATAAAATTATTCAAAATATTCTAAATCTTTTGAATTTGATTACCGTTATAGTGAAGACAATCATAGTCGCCAAGATTTCTTTAACGGTTAAAATAGTCACCACACGTCGCAAGGTATATTGTTGGGTTGCAATGTATATTATTAGTGTGCTACGTAAGATTAAGATTGATTAATAATTACCATACCTTACAAGAGCCATTATGATCGATACCTGCTAACATAACGAAGCATCTTGGAAATAAGACAAAGGGCTATAGCGGTTCATGCTAATCCGTGGTAAGTGGAATTAAAAATATAAAACATTTGAATACTAATATCCTATTTATATATAAAATTCAATGCAAATTTTCTTCATATAAAATACAAATTATTTGGATTTTATATAAAATTATGGTTTCTTTTAATTTAAGGTCCAAATATTACTTAAAGAGTAAAACTTAAAAAGGTGGAAATCGACTACCAGTTTTAGGAAATACTTTTCGGTTCATTTAAATAATGTCTGGGTGGAATATAACAATATAAATCTGAAAATACTAATAAACTATCTATAAATGAAATTTGATACCAATTTTCATTTCATTTAAAATATAAATTAAATAAATTTTATATAAAAATATTGTTTTTAATATAAAAAACAAATGATCAATAAGATCAGTTAAACTTATAAAACTGGTAATCGATTACAATCGATTAAAGCTCTACACATTAATCTCAAACATTTGTGGAACAATTTTATAGATGGTTCCACTAACTTTATTAATATGAAAATATGATGATGATTATATGAATACCAAATTTTAGACCAAATATTATTTATAGCGAGAAGCCGTGTTTAAACGATTTTGAGCTAAATTTAAAAAATGTGAATTTTTAAAAAAATATTTTTTTACATTAGCCATAAAATATTCAACTTTAACTTTTAACCTATAAAATTATTAAGATTATCATTAATTAATTACCTTGATAATCATTTTTGTTAATTTTCTCAAATTTTTTAAATTTAAAATTAGTCAAGCATTACTTACAGTAGGAATTGGAAATCCATCAACGTGAACAGCCATTACAATGTTGTCCAGTTCATTTATCTGACTTTGCGAGACATACACTTTGCCAGTAAATACAGGATGAACGTATTTAATCGCCACTTCTTCCATTTCAGGTTTTACAAACACATCCAACATAAGAAGTTTTTCCAAATTGTGAGTATACGGTCTTTTGTCTATTCCACTTTCTCCAAAATCTCTCGGAATAATTTGCACTTCAAGTGTTTCGTACTTGCCGAGTTCACGATCTGTTTTGTCATCAATATTACTTGCAATCTGTACATCGACCACACATTTAGATTGTATGCATCCTAATTTGTTTGAAATGCTAACATTATATTCTCCAGAATGCATTTTTGAATTTGTTGATTTAACTTTAAGCTTAGCAATACGATTAAACGCATCATATTCTGGTGATATATTATTCGACGCCAAAATTATTGAGTTATTGAGTTTCCAATCAATCTTAACGTAAGCAAACATGTTTTCGTTAGATATTTTTATTATAACAATTATAATAATATAACAATTATAGGATTTATTTTAAAATTATGATATAATTGTAAATTGTTATTTACTACATTCGTCAGTTGGAAAATTAATACAAGTTTATTTTAAGATTAGCCCAAGTATATTTTTTAAGAAAATTGCTTTGTTTATGTTGCATTATTATGATAATGCTTATTACTATAATTTGTATAGTATATAATTTATAACGTTTATAATTTATACCGGGAAAAGAGAAAAAATCCAAATACGAAAGTTCAAAAGAAAGGAAAAAGTCAAAATACAGCCGACAGATTACGAGTATAGAAAGAGCGTCTTTCCGTCCCTTTATAATGTCCACAGTTCGGGGACTTGAATAACTGCTAACCATATTTTAAAACAGATAGCAGGAAAATATTCACTGCAAAATAGGAATCTTATTCTGCCACTATACATTCCTACAGATACCGTGATATTAATACGTGTAAATTCAACGACAATGAGAGCGGGCTTCAGAGCTTCATTAGAAAACGGCAAAACATCACAGTTAGGAACGCTTTCTAGATCAACAACGTTAATTAAAGGACACATCAATTTATGTTATTTATTTGATTTATTTGTTTTATCAATAAATCTATCTCTCTTAAAAAATTATATCGTTTATAATTTATACTAGGGCTTTCGATCTGCATGCCACCGACCGGCACTATCATGTGCCTACGTCAACTGATCGAACTATGAGGCAAACGGTGTCGATCATGTACCTTTCGCATCATGAGAACATTGTACCTATTGTATAATAATGAATTTTTGACAGTAGAGGCCCATTTGAGGGAACCTTTCTTTTTCTATGAATTCTAATAAATTAATTATTACAAAAAATTTATATCGTTTTGACCTTTGTTTATAAATATAATAAAGAAAATATAAATCTTATTTTAATGAAAGTTAATTAATTCTAATTTTAATTATTTAAAATATTTAAATTGCTAGTAAAAATGCTTTATTACATTAGTCGATGATAAATCATTTCAAAATTTACTTATTAAATTGGAACATACAATTCGAATAGTTCGGAAAAAAATTAAAATATTTAATTTTCTTAATCTGATCACTTAAATGAAACTACATATTTCTATACTCAAATAACAGTGAAATATAACAGTGAAATACACATGAAATTGCCTGTAGTTTTGATAAATTCATTATTTAAGAAGCAAAGTTGACAATTACTTACGGAGTCGACTGGATTCCCTGTAATTGTAACTTGCAATATAAGCGGTTCGTATTCTTTAACTTTTATATCCTCCAGCTGTTTGACAAATGCTAATGGTTGGGCAACTTCAACCGGTTCTTCTATAAATCGAACATTAGGTGTTTCCAGTTCGATAATTTTAGATTGATCCGACAAGAATCCAGTATTGTCTACACCAGATGTAATTGAAGCAAATTTGTCATCTTGATATTTTTCTAATGCTTGAAAGCGCTCAGGGGCCACGAAGAATGAATCATCAACCGCTTTCCCAAATTGCTGCACCTTCACTGAGCATTCTGAGCTAATTTTACCGATTTCATTGCTTGCGTCAATTCGATAATTCCCCATATCTCCTAAGGTACATTTCTTTATCCATAAATATGCAGTTTTATTTAAAATGTCATAATACAGAACGATTCGAGAAGAAGCCTGTATAGATCTTCCATCTTTAGACCAGGTAATCTAAAATCAACGAAAGTCAACTAATAAAGTCTTCACATAAAACAATGAGCAACGAAATGAGCAAAGCCGCAGTTAACAAAACAAAAATTGACAAAAGGTAATTGTAAAAAGTAAAGTTTTCAATCACACAAATTCCGAGGTTGCAAAGTACATGAAGACTTCTAAAAAGGTCAGGTAATTAGGCTGAAATTTTAATGTAAGTAATGAAAAGTATGCTCTACTGGTGTTCTTTCTTAAAAATATTTAAGGCGTGGATTATACGTGCATGACTACTGATTGTCGCTTTCTTCGTACAAAAACGCAGATGTTGAATTACATCTGGTGTAATTATATTGTCAAAAGATGAATTATAATGAATAATAACGCAGATACATTATATTGTCAAAAAATGAATTGTTTTTAATCTAAAATACCGAAAGCTAATGAAAGCTCGTAAAAGATTTGGTTATATTAAACCAAATCATTAGATTGAATTAAAGAAAATTATTTTTATAAATAATGGACCTTTTATAAATAATAGACCGGCAATATTTATTGCTGCTAATAGCTTTACAAATATATGGAAGATTTTTAAGAAACCCCAATAGACGATTCTTACATTGATACGAATATATAACTAGGTGAGGTAAATCACTTTTCGGTGTTAATCTTTTGAATATTCTTTGAATAAATCGATAAGGTTTAAACTGGAATAAGTAATGAAATTTTATTTTAATACGTTTTGGCTGACCGCCTTATTTACAAAAAGATTATAGTTTTTTCTCTCAAAGTTTTTATGCTATAATAACCTTGATAGATAAAAGTATACAATTTTTGTGGACAAGGCCATTAGCCGAAACGTATTAAAATAAAATTTCATTACTAATTATGATTTAAACCTTGTCTATATATATGATAATAAACATAAAATTATAACTAATTTTACAAATTATACCTAATATGTAATTAATGTGCAGTTAAATATTTAATATGTAATTTAATATGTATGATTAGTTAGTCATGATTAGTCATAATTATGACTAATTAATTAGTAATTAATCATAATTACATAATTATTAGTCATAATTAGTCATAATTAATTAGTAATGTATAATTAGTTATAATTCAATTGTAAATTGAATTATATTCAATTATATTATTATATAATTCAATTATAAAACATAATTATCAGATTATGTATTTCAAATCATTATCAAATACTCCTTCGTTGGTATACATACTGATTAAAAAGTATTTGCTAATGATTTGAAACACATAATCTGATAATTATGTGATTTATAATCGAATTTTAAATAATTATAACTAAATTACATATTAAAAATTTAATTTCACATTAATTACATATTAGTTATGATTAGTTAGACAGTTTTCGTTCAAGCAAAAAAGCAAGTTCTACAATAATATTTAGTTAGGTTAACTTAAAAAGGTTAATTTAATTTTAATTAATTTAAATGTGATTTTTGAAATACAATCAATTTTAATTTGACATTGAGTCTTACCTCAGGAATAGGCATCCCAAATATTTGACATGATAGACAAATATCATTTCCTTCTGATATTAAGCAATCAGACAGTTGTGATATAATGTACGGCATTACTTTCTCCAATTCGTGTACTTTGATAAGATGTGTTTGTCTATCCTTATCAAGGGCTTCAAATAATTGCTGATTAAACATTGAAGAGCTGTCTACTCCTGGAATAACATCCAACACTTTAACGGGTTTATGTTCAATATCATAAAATATGTTTGTTGGTATCATTGGATTGGTATCGATACTTGCTGTAGATTCTACTATAAGACTACATTCAGTGGAGGATTGGCCGATTGCATTCTTAGCAATCAAAGTGTATTTTCCGGCATCTTGTAATATGGCGTGGTTTATGGTTAAGCAGCATAACTTACTGCCTAGGTTGTAATCTTGCTGAATTCGATTTGAAGAAGGTAACAACGATCCATTTCTATTCCATTCCAGCTAAAACAACAAATTGAAAATATAAATTTTAAGGTAATGTAACATGTACGTTTCATAAAATCTATTAATACTATCAGCATTATTTAACTTTATATGATACAGACATTTTATAATTTTTTGTTTTAAAATATTTTATAAAATTTTATAAAATTTTCAATTTCAATAACAGAATTAATCGAACATTTATTAGTAAATCCGTATCAACTCGGACAATTAATCAAGTACTAATTTAGTACAAATACTACAATATTGGAGCATTTCAATTAATTCTATAATTATATTATTGAAATTTTGATGACTATTTTTATTCTGCGCCCTACTTTGATCGTATATATACGCCAACAGAAATACGTCACATTTCAGTATTGGTGAATCTCTTGAGGTCCACCAACATTGAAATACTAAGATGTAGCGTACTGCTGTTGGCGTACATAGGATTAAAGTAGCGTGCAGAATAAAAAATTGTCATCAAGATTTCAATAGTAACAATGGCGGCATAAGTATATCAATTGAAAATAATTATATTATAACACTATCATAATATAATTATAATGTAATAGTATATTATTTAAAATATTATACTAATTTTCAAGAGAGAGTGTGAGACCATTCCGCGTGAATTATGTACGCAATCATTTTTAGCCAGACGCGGAAGAACGACGATAACAGTAGCAAGTACCGTTTCGTCATCACAATGACTCATCAGTGCCAGATCCCTCTCACTGCTGTATACAGAGGAGGACTGGCAGACGGCACACGACTTATGTGTATGAAGTACCAGAAAGATTTCTGGTAACTTCACATCTTTCTGGTAACTTCACATCTTTCTGGTAACTTCACATCTTTCTGGTACTTCATACACATGACTCGTGTGCCATCTGCCAGTCCTCCTCTGTATCCAGCAGTGAGAGGGATCTGGCACTGATGAGTCATTGTGATGACGAAACGGTACTTAATACTGTTATCGTCGTTCTTCCGCGTCTGGCTAAAAATGATTGCGTATTATACTAATATTTTAATAATATTTAATTTTAAATAGTTGATGCTGATCTATTCTAGATAAATAATTATTGAACTGGATCAAAGGAAAGACGTAATTATCTTTGATATTGCGCTAACTTTTGTTAGCATCTTCAGAAAATTACCTGAAGTAATTTTCTGAAGATACTAAGTTAGCGAAACTAATTACTCAGAAATGAATTACTCAGAAATGTTTAGACGAGCAACCAGGTATCCGAATTTAATCCAACAATTGTTTACTCACTGATCTCATATGTGCTGACGATGTCGCTCTTTTAGTGGAAACTGCAGCTGATTTACAATTCACGATTACTAGAATTCATACTGCTTCAGCAAAATATGGTCAAATTCTAAACGTTTCGAAATGCAAAATATTATCGTTTTTTGTCATCCTCATTTTGATATAAAATTAAACGAACAATTGCTTGAACATGTGTACGCCTTTAAATACATGGAAATTATAAATCAGAAACTATAAATGTTAACAAAATTATATACATATCCATTCAAATCACCTATTTAGAAGTAATTAATCTGAAATTAATTACTTCTAAATACATAATCATAAGAAATACATAATCTGATAATTATGTTTGATAATTGAATTATATAATAATATAATTGAATATAATTCAATTTACAATTGAATTATAACTAATTATACATTACTAATTAATTACGACTAATTATGACTAATAATTATGTAATTATGATTAATTAATAATTAATTAGTTATCGTTAACTTTCTGAAGTTAGCGAAATATCAAAAATAATTACGTATTCAACTGATTCAGTATAATAATTAAATATTAAATTTAATTCTATTAATGATTACATTTTATATTCAATTTGCGAAACATTATTTTACAATGCAAGAGTGATATAAATGAGATTCTTATAAATGATTAAAAAGATCACTTTTAATAAATAAGTGATTTTTACAAATATACTATACGATGAGGCTTTATATATAAAGCCTCATCCTTTATATTTATATATAAAGCCTCATATACAGCATTTATATATAAAGCCAAATATACTATATTGGTGAGGCTTTATTAATCAGAAAGCACTTTGATAAAACTTTAATTAATGACACAAACAAGAAAGTCTCAACATGTATGATTTTACAATCATCAATGGGAAGCTTAACCCGAGATGCGCCTACTACAGACGCCTGACCCCTCAATGGGGCGTTTCGACCTTAGTCTACTCATCACTACATGATGGTTTCATCAGCGTGGTCTTGTACCTACACGACTTCAACAATATTTGATCCTTAGTAAGCCTCTAAAGGAAATAGCTAAGCGCATGCTCTTCCACCGGTTACCACCCGTACATCTGATATATGATTTACGTAAATAGTGGCTTCACAGTACAGCACGTGTGCTATCGCTTCTTCATTCATCAATTTACTAAGTTTCGACGAACAGCTGCAAAAATTCAAGAATCAGAAACAAAGTTATCTATTTCTAAAGAACTCATTGATGCCAATATACAGGAAATTGAGTGTCACTATGTAGACAATGGATCAACACGCTCCTTTTTCGGCTAGAAGCCTGTAGTAAGCACATCCCGTGTTAAGCTTCCCGACGAAGGTTGTAAAACGCATGCAGGTTTAGACTTTCCTGTTTGTGATATTAATAAAAGTTTTACAAAAATTCTTTCTGATATATATTATGTTATAATGTATATTAAAATGCTTTTTTCTTATCGTGAGGGACATTAGGGAAGTAATACATCATCTCGATACTCTCACTACAGTAAAATTAGTGAATTCTATTCTGATTTCGAAACTTGATTATTCTGTCAGTCTTCTTATTAATTATCCGAAATCATCGCTCAAATCTTTGCAGTATTCTAAATTCGACCGTTAGAGTTATTTTTAGCTTAAGGAAATTCGATCACATATCGCGTTATTCTAATTCGCTGTCTTGGCTAGACATCACGAACCGCATAATGTTTAAACTAGCATGCTTTATGTGGAATATCATAAATGCCAACGCCCCTTCACAGCTCATCTTACCTACATTATCCAGTAAATCCACAACTTCTATTTCGCTTCGCGGTCATTCCACAAAATTATATGTTCCAGGTCATTTTTCGCTCACCGCGCATCGATCATACTCGATTGCAGGGCCTAAACTGTGGAACAATCTACTCTCAAATGTTACTGCATCATCTTCATATGTACAATTTAAAAAAAATTTTATTTACATTTCTATGGAATCCTAATTTTTTATTTTTTTGTCATTTTAGTTGGCTTGTAAGTGACTGATAGTCACATTTCCAACTTAAAAAAACATTTTCTTCTTAATCTCTTATATATAATTATAATCTATTATCTATAATTAGATTATATCGATTTGAAATCTTTTAATATGTTATAATATATGATAGATTATATAGTATATAAAAACAACAAAATTTGAAGGTTTAAAAAATGTCTTAATAGTAATTAAAGTTAACTTTAAATAATTATTTAAGCAATTTAAACTAAAAATGATATGCTCGATTAATTTTTAAAAGTTTTTATTATAATTTTATTATTTGTTCGTGGTTATTTTTAATTTATTCTCTTTAAATAAAAATTCATCAGTACAGCTTATACGATTGATAAAATGTCTTTATATGATTCAAACAAAACTAATTCTGTTTTTAGTTGAAGTATATTTCAAAGTTTATAACTCATTTTTTATTTTCGTTATATAGAACTCTTAATTTATTAAATGGTTTTACTAAAGTTGTGCTACTTAAGAAACGTATTTTCAAATGATACAGGAACTGAAATGAACTTACTTCTGGTATTGGATTTCCGGATACAACCGTGATAAGTTGAATAACACTTCCTTCCTTTGCCTTTAAAACTTCTTGTAAGCTAGCATCAAAAACTGGCTTCATATAACCGGATGTATCATCAATAATCTCGTGTGTATAAATCGGCTTCACATCAAAACTTTCAAATTTACTGGGTTCTACGAATGAGCTTGTATCAACACCAGCTAAAAAGCTATCGTCTCTGACTATCTTCTCGCGATCAA
Source organism: Pomphorhynchus laevis (assembly GCA_012934845.2). Lineage (NCBI taxonomy): Eukaryota > Metazoa > Acanthocephala > Palaeacanthocephala > Echinorhynchida > Pomphorhynchidae > Pomphorhynchus > Pomphorhynchus laevis. Next base: position 144,548 of record WNNJ02000387.1, read on the forward strand.
GCTGAGCATATGCATCACTTTTAATAAACGGCGTGTCCTCAATTGATTTCACATGTGTGACGTTTAAATTAGCCCTGCTAGTTACAGAGCCTGCTTGATTTGTGGCACATATTTCGTATGTTCCCGCGTCTGTATATTTTACGTATGAGAGATTAAGAATCGCTTCCTTTGAATGAATGTCGTATTTGGTATGGATCCTGTTTGAATCCTGTAGCAATTGTGAGTTACGGGTCCAAGATATCTTAAAATACAAAATAGTAAAATTTAGTTAATAATCACCTAATATCAACCTGAGGTAGCGGGCTACCGACAACTTTAGCAATAAATGTTGCGGCATCACCTTCTTTGACATTGAAATCAGAAATTTGGGTTAGTATTTGTGGTGCTATTGGTCTTGTTTCAAATTCTTCTATTTCTTGACGTTTCTTTTCCGCATCAATCATATGAATTGCATCGATATCCCTTGCGTATGATTGTGAGTCGACACCAGAATCATATTCAGCATACTCGATCGATTTTTCAAGGTTATCGTAAGCTTGTCTGTCTCGCTTACTACTCAAATCAACACCTTTGATTGGCTGAACAGTAAGATTACTTATAGATTCAATAGATTTCACAATATTACAGGCTACAAGCTTATATTGCCCGCTGTCTAACATAGTGGCTGAATTTAGATGCAAGAATGCAATTTGATTAAATGGATTAAAATTAGTATGGTATCGCGAACCAACGCTGATTTCGATTCCGTTATGATACCAGATACATTTGGGAATTGGGTAAGCTGATAAGCTTGCCTGCATTGTGACAGACTCACCTTCCTTTATATTGGCATCAACGAGTTCTTTAATAAAAGATAACTTATTTTCTGGTTCTTGAATTTTATGCAGCTGTGAAATAGCATTCTTATCGATTTTATCGAGATTAATAAGCTCACTTATGTTAGGCACACATGATGTATCATCTACTCCGGAATATTCAATACCGCTATCTGATGGTTTCTGAGCATCCAGCTCTGTAAATCGGTCAGGGGATACAAATGCAGTATAGTCAATATTGGGTGTAATATTTACTTGAACGTTTGCATGAGTAGTTATGATGCCCTTTTGATTTTGTATAACCAGCGCATATGTTCCGGAATCCCTCTGAACTGCACTAAAAATGCGCAACTCTGCTTTGCCTTCGACTTTATCAAAAGTAATATTAATTCTACTTGATTGAACTATTGGCCCATCGTCTTTTAACCATATCAACTAAATGTTTCAAAGTAATGATTTTAATAATTGATACTCTCCGAAATATAATTTAACTATTTACTTTAATAATTTAGAGATTATTTATCTTTAATAAAAGCATAAAATATTTTATCGTTTATTAATTGTGATTATAATTATTCTCTTATTAAAAATTCATCTCCATAAAATAATATTAATTATTGATATTAAAAAACTACGTAAGTTTGAATGTATTTCTAATATAATAGAGTGGGATTTAAATTTAATTCAATTTTTTAATTAATTTTTTATAAATTATTAATAAAATAAATATTAATTATTAATTAAATAAATTATTTTTATTTTTATAAATTTTTAATAGCAAAGCAAACAATAAGAACAATTTGACTTATCCTTCTTTATGATGTTGATATTGTCCAACTTCTATTTAATATTGTCTAACTTCTCAAGTTGGACAATATTTATTTTTACAAATTTTTGATATTGGCGTATTATAATGCGCACCAATATAATCTTACAAGTATTCGTACTAATACTCGTAAGAACTCGTACGAATGATTAAGGTATTCCTACAATTAAAAATTATGTAACAAAATGTTATCATAATTGAAATATAAATCAATTATAAGCTGTTATAATTTATAATTTGTTTTATTAAAAATAAAAATTTTCCATAGCCGACGAATTTAAATCTGAAAATAAATTGTAATCGATTAGAATTAATTTCATGTCGATAGTAACTAGTTTCATGTTGGTGAAAATAAAATTATGGACACGAGTATTTTTTACAAATTTTCTTTAGTTGCAAGCTTTTGAATGTATACACTTTTCAAACATAGACGAAATGAAAGGGCAAAAGTTGAAAAGGACAAACAGTCAAAAGCTTGAAACTAAAGGAAATTAATCGGCATTAATCAATAATAATTAATAAATATTAATATTTATTAATATCATATTAGTAAGTTTATATTAATAATATGATATTAATAATATTAATATAATATTAATAATATGATATTAATATTATAATGGTCGAATATCCATAATAAAATTCACTTTTCGTTATTGTTTAAATTTTATTATTTCATTTTTAGTACAATTTATCTTTATTATCGTAAATTATATTAAATTTATAAAAACTTTTGAAATATCAATGTCATTTTAATTAAATAAATTTTTCGATCCTGCAATATCCTATATTTTATGTACCAAAAAGGTAATTAAAGGTAATTTTTTAACGTGTTGTTAAGGAAAAGTATGCGAAAAATTTTGTTATTTCGTTTTATTTAACAGTTGAATACGGTCGTGTTTTTTAAAAAACTATTAAAACGTTTTAAAAAATTTCAAAAATGTATCAAAATTAGCATGATGTAGAATTAATCATTCCCTTTCATATAGAGGTATTTGTGATATAATTTGCATATAAAAAAACATTTGAGGTTTTTATAAAAAACCACAGGTTTTCATACCTGTGGAATTGAGGTCGAATATATTTTAGCCCATAGAATAATTACTTCTCCTTCTTGAACAGAACAATTTTGTAATGGTATATGAAGAGTTGGTTTTTCTTTATCTGTTTGAATTTCAGTAATTTCGTCATCACGTTGTTGTTTCGATTCTAAATGTTCAAACGATTTCCAATCAATGAAGCTTGCTGTATAAATGCCAGGCTGCACTATCGATGGTTCAAATGGGATGGTCGCTGAAGATAGACTTGGAATCTTATCAAGCGAAGATAATGTTATTTCCGCTTCAGTCTCTGCTTTCATCATGCGAGCAGAACAGCTTACTTCTCCAAGGTTATTATCAACTTTAAGTGTATAAGTTCCAAAATCTGAGTCAATCACATTTTTAATTGTTATGCTGATGATCCCAGTTACATCATCAAAATCAATAACGTATTTGTCTGACATTTCATCAACTGGCAGTCCACGAAAAATTAGTGAAAGCTGAAAACAAAAATAAACTCATTACAAAATCTAATATTTGTCATCCGACCTTTGGCTTGGGATATCCTTTTACTGAAGCAACAAATTGGACATCTCGGCCTACCTTCGTAGATATGTTCGACATCGTTTTAGTGAATAAAGGGGCTATTGTCTCTAATCGCACAATTTTACCTTGTACCGGTTTAAGAGTACGCTCAAGATAGGGAGAATGAGTGCTAGGTTCAAGCTTACGTTTTATTGATTCTAAATAAAGCTTAAATGTTAAAATGGGATTATATTTACTTTCAAGTTATGTAAAAATATACGTGATGAATTTTGTTTTAATTTTATGCATACAATTGAATATTATAAAATAAAAAAAATATATTTAACTGTAATATTTAAATTATCTTTTTTAGCAGAAACGTTTTTAATCTAAAAGAATTTTAAAGAACTAGAACTAGAATTTTGTATCGAAATAGCGAGAAAACTATTGGAAAACAAGACTAGTTACTTACACTTGCATAAATATTTAATATTTAATAAATATTAAATATTAATTATAAATATTTAAATATTTAATAAATATTTAAATATTTAATATTTAAATATTTTAAAAGATAATAATAAAAATAATTTTTGAGAGATTCACGATTAGTAAACAATAAAGTTTCTCATTAGTAATTCCATTACGCAATCTTACTCTTAAGGTTTAAATAAGAAAAAGTTAAAAAAATACAAATTTCTTAAACTTACGCTGCAAAAATTGAGAATTTTCTCTGGTTAGAGTAGATCCATCAGCGGTAAGGAATACGTCACACGATGATTCTTCTTCTCCGCTTATACACATTAATGTGTAGAGGCCACAATCTTCGATTTTGAAGTTTTGAATTGTTAAACGAGCATATCGTCCATCAAAATCAGTTTTAATTCTAGTAGTTGCTTTTAATGGACTTCCATTTAAAAGCCAGACTATCTAAATAAATAGTGACTGTGTCAATAGTTATTAAATTTAGCTTTTCTTGTTCTGTACATTCGCCGTTATACAAGGTTTGTTGTTAAGTTCGATTGTATAATTCTTTATATAATCTTTTACTCAATTAGATTTTCTTAAATCTTGGTGTATACATACTGATAACTTAAAAAAGCACTAACTAATTAAAAACGAAAGTGCATTTTAAGGTTTGAACGTTTCCAAATGAACGAAAAGATTTAAATATTGTAAAAAATGTATTTAGAATTTAAATATTAACGCATCGTTTTGAAATATTTATCGAATTCAAATATCGTTAGAGGACAGTTGATAAACTAAACTCCAAGTGGGTTCCGTGAATGACCCGTCAATTTTGGTTCAAACAACAAAAAACTAACATTTTATATGCACATTAAGACAGTCGTTGTGGGTCCAGAATCAGGATAAAGGTCGTTATTAAATATTCTTTTTCTTGCATACCTCGTTAGAAAAAGAATATTAAGTATATAATTATTCAATTATTAATTATTAAGGATAAAAATATCATTACTGTGCAATGGGAATTGACAATAATATTGTGATTAAACAATACTACTGTGATTGAACAATAATATTGTGATTAAATAAATTTAATAAACGATGCACTATTGTATACTTTATTAAACTTCAATTAAACTCACATTTAACGTTGCAAAACATTTAAAACTCTAGCGTTTAGACTTCAATTTTACATTAAATCTCAAGCTTTTGAATTTATAAATGCAAACTCATTCATAAAATATAACATTTATAACATTTATAACATTGATATTACATTTATAACTCATTATAAGATATTAGTATAATAATATATAATAATATAATCTTATATTATTATATTAGATATCACATATTAAAGATATACCAACCAACTAAACACCGATATATACAAGCAACTAAATACTGAAAAAACTAGTAAATTCTCTGATGTATATTACTAACAGTTTTGTACGATGACACAATATTAAAATTTTAAATTTTTTAACATTTTAAATTTTGAAAAAATTATAAAATTTTCTTATTTTGGCAGTGATCTCAATAAATAATCTTAATAATCTTGAATTTTTCAAAATTTTACATTTCGAAAAATACAAAATTTTATAATTTTGGCGGTGATCTTAATAAATAATATTAGACTATGATATTAAAACATTACAATAGTCGAAAATTTGTGAAATAACGAATTGTATTTGGCTCGGGGACAACTCGTCCCAGTACGAGTTGTCCTAAACTCGGGTTTAGGACAATTATTTATTATATATCTTTATTTTTATGTATAAATCGTATAAAATACGTAAACTCAGCTATCTGATTTGATTCGTTTATTTTAGGGCAACTTGTCCAAGAATTAACGAACGAACAAACGAAACTAATCCTTGTATTAACTAAATACACTATCAAAAGGATTAAGTGCTACTTAGAGGGTATGCTGGTAGAAATATCTGATTCGTACATTTTTTCTCTGCAACTCATTTCAATGGAGAATGTCCATAATGAATTCGAGCGGATGGTAAGAGACTACAGGGCAAAAGAGGAGGAAGATGAAAAGCTAAGATTTTTTGAATATTTTAGGAGGTAATTTATTCCTTCAGAAGAACCATCTAAACCGCTTTATAAAGTTTCATTATTGTCTTGCTAATTAAGAGTGAAGATGAATATTACTAGAACTTCAAATATTCTCGAAATTTCGCACAGAGAACTAAATATCTCTTTTACCAGAAGGCATCTAAACTGGGCCGTCTTTATTGACATCCTTCCACAAGAAGAAAAAATATATATTTTAAAATGACTCAGATCACCTCAGGGAAATACTTGGAAATAAATAGAGTAAATTTCAAAAATCTATTCCCCCTTTCCCCTTTCATCCATTCCCACTCCCCCTTTCCTCTATTCCCCTTTTTCCCTTACTCCTTTTGTAACAATTTTCTGGAGTTTAGCATCGACAGTTATCTCAAACTTATTGAGAAGTACATTGGATTTAAATTTTATGATTTTCTAATGTAAAACAAAAATTACCTGACCAATCAAAATGACGAAGAACCAAGTTGGTAAAATATTTAAGTCAAGTATTTACTGTAATGTTTCTAACATAACAATTAAAATTGTGATAAAAATGCTTATTTTGTTCAAATACCTCATATTCGAGTGTATGAAATAGTAAAATTCCCCATAATCAAACGCATAATCTGTTCGAATAAAATCGTACAAATTATTTCTAATAAAGTATTTGACTTTTTAATATTTGAACCATCTGCTCATTAAAATCATAATATATATGCTAAATCATCTTAGTTAAAAGGCTGAACGCACCATAGCTTGCAAGCAACGATTGATAAATTAAGTGATACTTAAAGAACTTAAACTAAAGTCTAAATTAAGTGGTACTTAAAATGTATTAAAGAATGAGTTACGATTAGATACGTATTGAGCAACCCGAGAATTCACATATCTACACATATAACGGTACTACATATATATTAGTGACGATATTGCATTTATTAGTGACTAAATGTATAGAAATTGTTCATTCAAAAAAGTAAAAATATCAATTTATTTCACTAGATTAGTATTTACTAATTGCTATGGAAAACCTATCTATATTAAATAAATTACTTATTTTTAAGTGAAATATTATATATTGTGTAGTAATGCATTTGATAATGCAATTTATTGAATATTGAGTGTATTCATCAAGAAGAAAGAAAAATAAAATTCGTTATTTTATAAATGTTCGTCATTGCGATAGTCTTTCAAAGTGTAATTTTTAACAATGGAATGAGTTTTACATATAACTAACTGATGTAAGTGTATTACTACGCTATCGTATCACTAACTATTGATACAATCATGGGCGTTATTGATATAAAACACATGTTGATGTTTTATATAACTGTGTATTATATCACTAACGAGTTTATACAAAATTGTGATATAACAAGTTTTTGTTAGTTTCTTCCGTGTTCACTTATAAAATTCAAAAAACTATCTCAATAGTCAAAAATTTGTGAAATAACAATTTTTATTTTTGTTTCTTCTCGATGGACACATGACAAAATCAAAAAATATCAAATATCTTTAATATATTATTAAACTATGCTATCAGAAATGATTACATATTTGGGAGAATGTATTTAAAGGGTGATAAAACATTTTGGATGGTTATCATTAGAAATACTTTATATTGATAAATCTTGATTACTTATGTAATTCACAGTAAATTAGCGGCAAAACATTAAAATTACTTAAAAAATACTTTACATGGCGAAAATCGTCAAGAATTTTGTAATAATAGGCAAGTTCCCAACCAATAACAATAAGTCTATACCTTCAGCTGATTGTAGACAATCATTATCAAGAAACATAATGTGATTTTATATTAAACCACATTATTAGTAAACAACATGCAAATTACTAAATGAGTAGAATAATCAGCTTAATTTAGTCATTAAATCGATTTGTGATAATATTGATCTAACAATATGTAAGAAAAATGTTATTTTACAGAAAAACTTATTGACAAATATTTGGAGAACAAATTTACCTTTGTATCAAGAAATATTTTCAGTTCAAATATAATTTCAGCAGTTCCGTTTAGAACAATCTTTTGATCTTTTGGATATTGAAGGAATACAGCTTTTCGTGAATACATATCTTTTAAATCTCGATTATCCACTGAAGTTACCAAAATTTGACAGCTTATTTTTGCCATTCCAAAAGAATTTTTGGCAACAATCATATAAACTCCAGAATCCTCGAGCCTACAAGATTTGATGCTTAAGTATAAGTGACCATCTGAAGATTTTCCGTAATCCACACGGTCTGTCTCCCTTATTGGTATATTATTCTTTGTCCATTGGTACTAAAAATGTTGACATATTAAAGGAAAATAATTATTAAATATTCCAACAAACCTCAACTTCAGGATCAGCTTTAATAAAACATTCAATTCTTAAAGGTTCACCTTGTTTAATTTCTCTTGCCTTCAGAGGCTTAATAATATCTGGAGGGTGACCTCTTCTAGCGATGCGCTTGGAAGATTTTAGCATTAACGGTGAAAATGGAGTTGGGTTATCCTGTTGTGGCTGGTTGGAGTTGTTGTTTATTCCAATCATCTTTTACGTTAATATACAACTTTACAGTAACTTTTGTACAGCGGAACTTCAAAATGCTAAATTAAAAATTACAAATTATATAAATGATATCATATTTAATTATTTTAAAATATATTGCATATTTAAATTTTTATTATAATAAATAAACATCAATTTCAGATCAACTTAAATATAAACAACTTTATAGTATCTGGTTTACAAACTTAAAAAGGGGCAACATAGGTCCATATGTAATGATTTTAAATATACATTAAAACCACTTTCTGTTTATATTGATAAAATACTTTAAGTAATAAAAACACACTTCAAAAATGTTGTAGGGTAATCAAAATTAATACTGGTATAAAACACTATTTCAGTATTAATTCTACAAAGAATTTTTAGAACACAAAAGAGAAATAAATTTTCAAAATACAAATACGTACGATTTTATACGCTTTATACAAATCTAGATTTAGTAGATATTAAGAAGCGTTAGTAAAATTAATTAATCTTATATTCGGAAAAAGATATACATATATATTATAATAATTATAACGCCTATCTAACAAAAATTAAACCATCAAGTAAATATAAATATATGGATAAAATTGAATTAGTAGAATCCTCAAGTATTTTGATAAATCCAAATTATTTAAAAGTAGGGACATCTATATTTAGACAAGTTAAAGATGTTCCAATGGGCGGTAATAGTAGCCCAGTTATAGCTAATTTATTTTTAAGCTTTATAGAATATGAATTTGTTCATAACTGTGTAAAAACTAAATATAAATTATATAAGTATATAAAATAGAGGTTTCGATACAATGATGATATATGTGTATTTAACTCTAACAATTTTTATTCAATAAGCGAACAAATTTATCCAGAAAGCCTTATTCTTAACAAAACCAATATTAATGATAAAGAAGGTGTATATCTAGATATGATCATTAAATTAACATTAACTAAAACTACTATTTATTTATATCGTAAAGATGACATATTTAAATTTACAAGAAAAATATTTTTGATTGAGCATTCATGCATACCATATAATATAAAATAAAATACATAGAATAATGAAATTTAAAAAAATTGCAACAATTTGTAACGATATTGGTTTTCTTCAAAATCATTTAAATAATTTAATAGATGCATATTTTAAATTATATTACTATAAAAATACAATCAAACAGAAAATAGTAAAATATAAAATCAACACAATAATATTAAAAATAAATTTAAAATCATTAGCGGAAAATTTTTATGGATGGATAATAAATAATATACTTTGTATTATAATAAGATACTAGATAGTTTTATCAGAGGAAATACATCATTAGCACGTATTTGGCCTCGCTACTATGTTGGGTAGAGGAGTTAGGGGCCGAAACCTGATAGCATAGCAGTTCCTCCTGATGACCTCTAATCCTTATTCTGATACAACGTCTGTTATTTATTAGTCAATTCATAAAAATGACGTTTATTTTAAATTTCAATTTTTTATTTTAACTTGATTTAAATTATAGAAAATCTAAAAACAATTATTTATTTTATTATTTAATTATTAAATTTTGATTTAGCATTATTATGTTTTGTTTATTTTATAATTATATTAATACGTAGACTCAGTTAGCTGATTTGATTAGTCAATAATAAAAAATGTTAAAACATAGTTTTATCGTGTGTTAAGCTGTAATTAAGCTATCAGAATTTTAGCCCATAATTTTATGGGCCAAAATCAATTTGACAAATCAAAAGGACATTATGTTTATTATAAATTTTATCGTTTTTAAATTATTATTCAAATTTTATGATTTTCTAATGTAAAACAAAAATTACCTGACCAATCAAAATGACGAAGAACCAAGTTGGTAAAATATTTAAGTCAAGTATTTACTGTAATGTTTCTAACATAACAATTAAAATTGTGATAAAAATGCTTATTTTGTTCAAATACCTCATATTCGAGTGTATGAAATAGTAAAATTCCCCATAATCAAACGCATAATCTGTTCGAATAAAATCGTACAAATTATTTCTAATAAAGTATTTGACTTTTTAATATTTGAACCATCTGCTCATTAAAATCATAATATATATGCTAAATCATCTTAGTTAAAAGGCTGAACGCACCATAGCTTGCAAGCAACGATTGATAAATTAAGTGATACTTAAAGAACTTAAACTAAAGTCTAAATTAAGTGGTACTTAAAATGTATTAAAGAATGAGTTACGATTAGATACGTATTGAGCAACCCGAGAATTCACATATCTACACATATAACGGTACTACATATATATTAGTGACGATATTGCATTTATTAGTGACTAAATGTATAGAAATTGTTCATTCAAAAAAGTAAAAATATCAATTTATTTCACTAGATTAGTATTTACTAATTGCTATGGAAAACCTATCTATATTAAATAAATTACTTATTTTTAAGTGAAATATTATATATTGTGTAGTAATGCATTTGATAATGCAATTTATTGAATATTGAGTGTATTCATCAAGAAGAAAGAAAAATAAAATTCGTTATTTTATAAATGTTCGTCATTGCGATAGTCTTTCAAAGTGTAATTTTTAACAATGGAATGAGTTTTACATATAACTAACTGATGTAAGTGTATTACTACGCTATCGTATCACTAACTATTGATACAATCATGGGCGTTATTGATATAAAACACATGTTGATGTTTTATATAACTGTGTATTATATCACTAACGAGTTTATACAAAATTGTGATATAACAAGTTTTTGTTAGTTTCTTCCGTGTTCACTTATAAAATTCAAAAAACTATCTCAATAGTCAAAAATTTGTGAAATAACAATTTTTATTTTTGTTTCTTCTCGATGGACACATGACAAAATCAAAAAATATCAAATATCTTTAATATATTATTAAACTATGCTATCAGAAATGATTACATATTTGGGAGAATGTATTTAAAGGGTGATAAAACATTTTGGATGGTTATCATTAGAAATACTTTATATTGATAAATCTTGATTACTTATGTAATTCACAGTAAATTAGCGGCAAAACATTAAAATTACTTAAAAAATACTTTACATGGCGAAAATCGTCAAGAATTTTGTAATAATAGGCAAGTTCCCAACCAATAACAATAAGTCTATACCTTCAGCTGATTGTAGACAATCATTATCAAGAAACATAATGTGATTTTATATTAAACCACATTATTAGTAAACAACATGCAAATTACTAAATGAGTAGAATAATCAGCTTAATTTAGTCATTAAATCGATTTGTACCATATAAAAGACAATAGGTGGCTGTATAATTTTCGTCTAATAATAGAATTGCCAATACATACAAGTATTGCAATAATTTCTTAATTAGAAACATATAGGATTGCTTACTAATGAATGAGTTTAGGTTAATATGTTTTGCCTATTGATACTCACTTATATGTTACTAACCGATTTCTTTATAAAATGCTCTTGGTTTATCGTAGTGAATATCATACTTGATCAAGCTAGTCATATTGATTTACTGAATTAAATATGATGCACATGAGCAAAGTGTTTTAATTCGAGGACAACGAAAATCGTAGAACAGCTGAAAAATCATTTAATTCATTAAATCATTTTTATTTCCTGTCAAACTTTTCTCATATTTTCTACAATTATATTCTCCACTTCAATTCTAGCAGCACATGGAGCTTCTAAGATCATTAAATTTTATCTCTATTTTCCTGCTGTTAAAATAATGAAGGGCACAATCCGTGTAAAAACAAGGGATTGACGCTGTTAATTTGCTCTCGTACTCATTCATTCGTATACAAAAACTTTTCCTTTCTTAGGTTAATAATATAAAAGTCGTATTTAGGTAACTAAATATTGATATTTGGATCCATCACTAACGAGAAAATGAATTCTAGAGATCCGCAGGTTTGAAACCTGCGGATCAAAATAAGAAGTTCCACTTGCTTCTTAAGTAGGATGTCGCTTATTGAAATGTTTAAGCTTTTTGCTTGCTGCTCTAAAAGATTATGGGAGCTGATGTCAAAGAATATCTAGTGTAAAATTAAGTAAACAAACTTTTATCTAAATCATCTTGTTTTAGAATTATAATTAATCAACAATAATTACTATGCGATATTAATCATCGAGGAAATTAAGTGTATTGACGCTAAATTCTTTCGTAGCAGACAATTATTACTTTCTTTCGAAGTGCATTGACATTTTGCATTAAAACAAACTAAAGAAAAACAAAAATAAACAAACATGTTTTATATCAAAGTAAAAATAGTTTGACAGTAGGTTTCTGTATATAAACTATATAGATCACTTAGCACAATTATTTATTTGAAGAAAAACAAAAAGGATAATGAATTATTCTGATTGATAGAATCGTGAAGACTCAAACAGCATAAACTTATTCTATGCTGTTTTGACTCTTGAGTTTCATCAGTAGGGGGCTGCTGCACAAATGGATTGAAGTGCATCACCCTTAGACAGCTTAATAAGTCCTTTTAGAACACTTTTATGTACTAGGACATGGATATGCACTAGAAGGATTCATTGAGCTGTCTAGGGGTGCCTCACTTTAATTTAGTTGTGCAGCAGCATACTACTGATCAGACACAAAAGTCGAAACAACATAGAATTAATTAATGCTGCATAAGTTTTCTTGATTTCTTCATTCAGAATAGAAATAGGAGGGAAAAGTAATCAATTTATACAATTAATTATATTGTCCTATATTTATTTAAGCATAAACAACATAATGTTTATTTTATTAGTCAAGTTTTAATAAATATTGAATCGAGATTAATAAACATTATTTATTATTAATGAATTAACTATAAATCAACCATTATTTATTAATTGTCAAAATATCGTTGTTTAAAATGTATATGTTTTATCTATTTTTTATAATGGACATGAAATAGATAAATATGAAAACGATATAAGAGAAGCCACAATATCTCTGTCAATATTTATTAGATTTTATATTTAGTTTGAGACAATATTACCCTATGAGTTTTTGATATTTGATAAATAAAATAACCTATTGCGTTCAATCATTATATTGTTAGGAAACTGTCAGATTATGTAACAAGGCTGGATCATTTGAAACTCTGTATATATACAGTCAATCAAAAATATTGATAACTAATATTACCAAAATAATCCTCTCTGTAAAGAACAATTTGAGAAAGAATTGGAAAAAGTGTTTTTGAGCTTAAAGCTGTTTCCCGAAGCAATTTTTTAAACTTAAGGCTGTTTCCTTGAGATGATCTCATTATATATCAAAATAAGTAAGTTAAAATTAAGTTTTCAAACACTTTGTTCAAATTAAAAATTTACTTAGGTTTTTATCTGTAGCTTAAATATTTAATTTTTTTGTTAGCACAACAGAAATGTTGAAAAATCACAACACAGACGCTATAAAAATTCATACATTGTCGAATATATTACCCTTAAGTAATTAGCTTAATCTGCCACCGAAGGAATGTCTGCACTTTTATCATTTCTAAAACAAAAATATATTCTGTCTATATTTTTTTAACCAGCTAGATGTGTACTATTGATCAAGAAGATACTGTGTAGAACTTTTGAAGAGTAAACAAAAATGGAGATATCAGAAGAAGAAGGCTGTCAAACTTTTATAGTTAGTGGACAAATTCCAGTTTCGAATATCTTAGAGCGACTTATTATTCGGCTTATATTTTAAAAAATCATTTATGTAGTCGATTAATAACAGAAATCATACTTAAATTATATTCAGAATACGGTGTGTGCAATGAACAATATAGCAGAATATTTTACTAATAAACAAACGGTGATTTAAAAATTGCAAAAAATGTCTGTATTTAATATTTATTAATAAACTTTTAATATATTGAACTTAGCTACTAAAGAGCCTTATTTTTTGCCCTACAAAAGAATTATTTAAAAATAATGCTTTTGTATGTTTTTTTATTCCAAACAAAAAATATTGTTTGGAATACAAAACACTGACAAGTGTATTAGTTGAAATACAAATAATTGTTCTAAATAGTTTATTAATAAATAATATTTATATAAATATAAACTATTATACAATATAATAGTTTATATTGTTTTAAATAGTTAACTTTAATTTTGTAAATAGTTGATTATGATCCATTATTGATAAGGAATTGCTGGATTTTATGTTAACATATGATTGTTGACATGCAAATGAATTTTTCCAGGTACAACAAGAAAGTAGTAGATGAACAAGTGTGAAAGAATACAAGACTCGATATCACATGAGATTTTGAAGGTCATCGGATCGGTTAAATATTTGAATAGATTTGTGAAAATAAAATTCACGAATGAGATTATAAACGATTATAAATAATTTATAAATTATAAATAATTTTGAATGACAACGATCTTGGTTTATTGAACTAAATTGTCTTCAATCATTATCTTGTCATCGATTATAGTAAACATAATTTATGTTCATAATAAAATGTTTAGCTTAGCAAATAGGCAAGGATGCCTAGGTATAATAATTTGCTATTTTCTTCTAACTCTAAATGGACAAATTGTAAACAATTGTGTGTACCGTGAATGTCAGAACTAATCTAAGGTTTATCGAAATTAGAAGAATAGCAAGTCTGCGAGTCGTATAAGTCTAATTTAAAATGGTGATTTCAATGTCACTCGTATTAAAAATAGTCTTAGAGTTTGCTTACTAAATAAGCGCTTGCTATTGACTCAAATTTTAATCACTGAAATTACATTTTAGCAATCTGGTATATTTTGACGCTATAAAATTAAGATTGACCTTAAATGTTGTGCATTTATGGGATGTAAATAATATACAATAATATGTTCTATCATGGACAGCGGTGATCTTACTGCTATATGGCAAACCAATATGATAAATCTGTTAGCAAAAGCGCTAGACAAATAGATGTAACAGTTGATCAACGTCTTTAGCTGTGAGATACGAAATAATCTTCAAAAAATAAAGCATGATTATGCAGGATAATGCCTTGCCATACCATTCCAGATCTTTCGCTTCTGTTTGATAGTTGCTGATAATAGCCTTATTATCATCAACTATAATCATTTTTATAAATATCACGTGAACAGAAAATTTCAATCTTCGAAATTACATTGTCAGGAGAACTTCAATAAAAAGTAGTTTAAATAAAATAAACGGATGAATAAATATCCAATAAAGGAATTGCCGTGGATAGAGCAACTTACTAGTAAGTTGCTTATTGTAGCAACTTACTTTCAGAATTATTAATAAGTAAAATCAGCGATATGTTATTGACACGAATAATATCAATTATATTAGCAAATACTTATCTCAAAATTAAACCATTTAAATGATGGTTTGTAAAAATGCCAAATATATTTCTGTCTTAAGTAATATATAGTTACAAACAAATACATTTTAGATTAATAAATCAGGTCATTTTCTTATCTAAATGAAAACATAATATTTACCATATGAATATATTACTATTATTTAAGTTACTTTGTTGATTAAATAAAGAGATCAATAAATAGATCTTATATAAATGTCAATAAAAGTTAAATAGTATTATAACTGTTGATAATTTGTTATCAACAGTTAGTATTAATAGTATTAATTATGAGCGTTTAGGGATAGATAAACTTCTTGCAAATTTGGAAATTTATTAATTATAAAATTTTAAATCAACATATAAAATTATACTTTTGAAAAAGTTGATTTACATATTTAATTATAAATCTTTATATTTTAATCACTGAAATTACATTTTAGCAATCTGGTATATTTTGACGTTATAAAATTAAGATTGACCTTAAATGTTGTGCATTATGAAATGTAAATAATATACAATAATATTTAAATAATATAATTATACATGCTCTTTAACCAATATAGTATTATATTTTTGATACAATTAGATACAATTAAATAGCACATTTTTAATAAAATTAAATATCAATTAAATAAAGATACCCTGTAACGCATGTATTCACTTTTAATCTTGAATTTGAAAATTGCTATGCAAAATAGTAACTTAATATATCGAAAGTTTAAATCAAAAATTTCTGAATATTGCAGATATTGATATAAAAACCAAGATTAAATAGGTTTGATTTTATAAAATAGATTAATAAGTTGGGTTGTAAAGTTAAATTCAAATAAATAAATCTGCTAAAGTGCATTTATTTGTAATAAAGTTTGCTTATTGACAATAAATCATAAAAAATTACAAAATAAGGCGGATAGAAAGCAAAAATTAAAAAAGCTAATACCACTTGAGCTTGATTCCATGTGAAAATGTTGTTACGGATAAGATATTTTAACTATAAATGTGTTAAATATTAAGAAGTCGAGAAGATATGTTCCGTAATTTCTCCAGCTACATGGTGAATGTAAGCTGATATGATAGTTTTTAGTTATGCATGCTAGTGTGATAAAAAACAAGCTTTACTTTATGACCATGAATTTATGGAGATAAAATCCTATCATTAGCGCTCAGGTAAACAAACAGTTGTATTCTGTTTCCCATGCAAAACTGGTGAATAAAATAAAGCGTAACACTTTGCACACCATTTCCTTTTATTTTATTGATTGCAAAAAATGCATGTGATGTCAATCTGATCAATTCTCATACTCTCAGCCGGCTATCTAGTAATCTCGAATATAATGCAAAGCATTAAAGATGTGTTTCTGTGAAAAAATGCGCCTCACTGTCATGTGAATTAAGATATATATTTTTCAGCAGTGAAAATTATCTGGTAAAAGGTGTGTTGTAATTTCTCTCTTAATCGAAAGTAAATGCTATTTCTAACTTTGATCCAAAATATGGAAGTTAAATGTTTATCAAAAATGTAGCAAATAATAAAAGCATATTCGAAATTGCGAAATTGTTCGTTATTTACATACTAGTTTGTAAGATAAATATAGAAACTTACATTAAACCTTACATTAAACTCCGTATTGGTAGTACGGATATTTTCTTATACTTAGCTAGCATAAATAAATCGCTATAATTTTATGTGCTATTATTTAAGAATAATAAAGTTTATTAATATTGAAATAAATAAATTTATTTAGCCAAACTGCAGAGATTTTTCTCAGTCTAATTCGTGGTCTTTCAAATTATATGAAAAGAAAGAATATATAATCCCCTTATCGTATTGTGATCAATTATATTTTTAAAACAGAACAACATTATGATAAGATAGACCAATTATACAGCCACCAAATTATAAATTAACATTTTAAATTATAAATTCAAAACTATATAAATTAAAGATTTCAAATATTTAAAATCACTTTCATATACCAAAAAGATGTAAAATATATGCAGCATTCACAAAATATCTCAGCATTTATTTTTAGACAGCATATGAAAACTGACATAAATAAAATGTTGATCAGGTATAAAAGCACACGCTTACATACATGAGATGATGAGGACACTCAAAGCCGAAACGGTAAATCGCATTGTTTACAAATGAGATTGCATCTCGTACAGAAAGAAACAGTGAGGTGTAACATACATTCACGCAAAAAATATCAGTCGACATAATAACAAGATATAAAATTAAAAATTAAATTTTTATTTATAAAAATTCATTAATTTGTTTAATGGAATTTCTTAATTTATTGTACACTATAATTTAACACAGTTTATATCTAATTGTATAGTAAATTAAAATCACTAAATTTTAATTCTAAAAAATTAAAATCAAATAAAATCAACTTAATTAAATTTTCACAGAAAATTTAATTAAGAATTTTAGTAATTCTAAAGTAATAATGAATGCTGAAAGATTACAGATATTGAAAATTACAAAATATTGTTTAATTTTTAATTTAATAGGAAATTTAAGTAAACATGATCCCATTCCGGATTCCACATAATTTAAATTTTAGAATATAATGCTTGCAAACAAAAACAAAAGAATCTTACAATTATATTGTAAGATTTATTTATTAGTTATTTATTTATTTATTAGTTATTTGGAACTGATGCAAATGCATCAGTTCCAAATAACGTTATTTTAAAACAGCGCATGCAAACGTCTATAATTAAAACAAACATGTTATGGCTGCTTGAGTGTAAGAGCTGAATTGCCTTGTACTATACTGAACACTTACATAAGATCTTCCATCAAAGCATTTTGTTTTTTCTAATGCATTTTCTTTGTTGTTTTATGATGTAACTGTACAAAATGGTCTATACATTACCATTAATAAAAATATTCATACATTTTAAGCCAATTTTGTATTCATGGATCATCATTTATAGATTTCGTGCACGAGGATTTACAATAACAGTTCGTTGAAATTTGAAAATGATATGAATATAATGGACAGAAAAGTTAAAAAAAATTTAATTTTAGGATTGCTAATAAACTAATAAAAACTGTATATTTTAAAGCATTCGATAAGCTTCAATAATTAGCGACGACTACTACCGACATCTCCCTGCCTTAACCGTGCAATTTATTGTAAGACTAAATATTTTCGTCAACCGGTTTACTAATCTAATCTAAATTATTGCCTCTTATTGATTATGGAATTCTCCACGATGCACAATACAAATTTATTTTAAAAAATCATAAAACGATATAACTTAAGCCCGGCATTAATATAAAATTGGCATTCTGTGAATATAAACTGTATATTCAAAAACTTAATACATTAAAAAACTATCTAAAACAATTTGTAATTAAT
The DNA here is from genome assembly GCA_012934845.2 of Pomphorhynchus laevis. Classification (NCBI taxonomy): domain Eukaryota; kingdom Metazoa; phylum Acanthocephala; class Palaeacanthocephala; order Echinorhynchida; family Pomphorhynchidae; genus Pomphorhynchus; species Pomphorhynchus laevis. Next base: position 163,521 of record WNNJ02000387.1, read on the forward strand.
TTTAAGCTAGATATTTTTACATCAAATGAAAAATATCTTTTAATTAATTATTTAAAAACTTTAATATCTATATTAGAAATAGCTCTTGAAAAAGATAATGAATATAAATGAAATAACAATGTGCTTATAGTAACGTAGCAACTCAACTCTACAAATTAAATTAGTAGAATGTTCCAAATTAAAACCGTTTTGGATACTAGAAGTAATTTTTTATTTGCGGTAATATGGATATCTGCATCCATGGTATGGATATCTGTATCCGTAGTACGGGTATCCGTAGTACGGGTATCCGTATCGATAATACGGATATCCGTATTGGTAGTAAGGATATCCGTATCCATAATACGGGTAACTGTAGCCATATTTCGGGTATCCATATCCATAACAATATCCTGTGTTGCCGTAATATCTATGTCGTTTCTCGGTTTTTACAATTTCGCCCGGCTGATAATCCTCGATATTTCTCTCAATTTCAATATTTCCTAAAATACACAAGGCAATTAATTCGTATGTATTGCTCATGATTACCTGTTGGTTGATTACCTGTTGGTTGAAGTTCCACATCAGTGCTGCACTGGATATTATTTAGAGAAAAGTAAAGGAAAATTAGAGCTAAGAGGCAGACAAACTTTGAGCTCATTTTTAGTTTCTTCTTAAAACTGACTTTTTATAAATATCAGCAATGCATATGCTTTTATAGACATCTATGATCCTTAAAAAGTGCGATGACCTCAATACTAAAAAAGTAAAATATTTTAACAATTTGATGGCATTGTAGCAATATGATTTTTTAATTATATAGAGTATACCTTGTTTTCAATTAGTATCAAATATGTATTCAAAGATGGAAGCATTAATTTTTTAAACATTCCTTTAAAAAAGAATTTATAAGTGCATTTGAAAAGTACAATTTCTACTCATTATGACACGGATATAGTTATTATCAGCATATTTACCTGAAAGAATGCAATCCGTGATTATTGTTTAATTGCATTCCTTTGCCAGCATCCAAAAAATACATTTCTTAAACAATTCGTGTCATATTCACTTACTATTTGTCTTTTGCAATGCCGATTTTGTGAAATATCAACTGTGTCGTTATAGATATGATATGTTTGTTAAATGTTATTCAATTTAAAAATAATGATAAATTATCATTTTAATTTAAATTGTATTTCAATTTGAATGTAATATACAAGTTATAATATCAGTTAATTATATATAATATAAAAGGTAAAGTAGGAAATAATTCACTTAATGATCTAATATATTATCATAATATAATATTAACATATTTACTTTAAAAAGCATTTGTTTTAATATATCTGATTACAATTGTTAAATAATAGGTTGAATTCAAGTGTTTTCTTTACAAATGTGATGTAATGCATCATTCACAGTTTCATTTGCATTAAAATCTAACATTAGATATTAAATGCGGTATATGATATTTTTACTTGTAAAAACGAAAATATAAGACGGAATTTAATTAAACGTAATTATTTTATTTTTTATTAATTTTATTTTTTATTTCAATGACAAAAAAATCTTAAGTAAATTTTATAATTATTTAGAATCTTTAAAATAGCGCTTAATTTCGAAAAGTTTAATTTCTACGAATAAAAATTTAATTTTTTGAGGTTTTTTAACTTTCTCAATTAATATAGAATTCTAAAAAAATATCATTTGGCGCACTTATCCTTAACTGAAAATATACAATTCGAAAGCAACAATACTTTTAGTTAAATCAATGATTGTATTAATAACATTGATTTTTAATTCTTGCTATTCTCTAAATTGTCTTGTAACATGCCGTACCCGAGATTACATACGTTCTGTATCTGTTTATCAAGGAAAATTACAGAAAGGTAGCGCTATTAGCTGCTTCTTTGATGATGAAGTATTAGACTTTCAGAATTTTCTAGCTTTATTAGAAAATACACCTCCGAGAAAAGATGATTTTCGTATTTTTTCTTTAGTAAAAATAAGCAGTCAAAAGCAGTCAGTACAAAAATTGATTTCATTTCCGATAAATTTGGTCCAAGAACCTTGTATAATGAGTCATTTGCATTTATTTAATATAAGCTTACATAAGTCTGATAAGGTGTTGACCTTTTCTTGTACAAATCTCTACAAAATGACAATTGAATGTATCGACTCTTCTTATATTCCATTCTTGATAAAAATATTTAATCCTTTGAATATGCTAAGCAATGTAGAAATAAAAGAATGCTTTGGTGTGCTAACAATACCTATCCAAATGTATCTTATCGATCAGACTGTTTATATCAGAAGAATGCGGTTTGTTGAGAACAAATATTTGGTCGAGTCTGTTAACGGACCAGCTAAAAAAATAGAATTATATAGTTATTCACTTACACGATTCGCGATTTTAATGACAATCGCTATGATCGACAATGGTGGAGATCGAATCACGTTTGTTGAGGAGAACATCGACTGTGGCAAATCACTGCGCAACATCAAAGGATTTTGCTGGTTCAGGGATTTTATATATGCGGCGATTCAAAAGTCCATCCTAGATAATAATGTTGACTCAACTACATCAGTCAAGAAAGTAATGGATAGTGTTCGCTTCTATTGCTACGATTCAAATAAAACTAAGAAATATATTGATATCATGCAGTTAAACTATGACCATTGCCGACAATGCCAGCTCGATAAATTCTCAAAACAATTTAAGCAATCAGCTTCCTACAAATTATATTTGCAGATTATTATGTACACAATCGTCACATTCTCCTGTATATTTTCACTATTGGCATGCATATCTTCGTTGAATGAAACATATTCAGCATTTATGACATCGTCAGATTCAGATTTCATGGTATATTAACATTAATAAATTCAAGATTCTTAAAAATAAAAAAATGTAAATTTTTTCAAGTTCCTTTATTTTTAAGTTTTTAAATAATTTGAATTTTTAATTTCCAATTTGATATATTTTCAATATCTAATTTAAAATTAATAGCATACATGAGCGTACCAGATTTATTATTAATTGATTTTTTATTATTTGACTATTTCACTTTTATTTTGCATTATTTTTAATTTGCAATATAAAATACGTAGACTCAGTTAGCACATTTAATTATTTAATTATTAGATATTTTCTGAAACGACTATTTTGGAGTAACGATATGTAGGCATGAATTCTAAGAGCAGACGATTCGAAATATACAATTGCTGATTAAATGTTATTGTCATTTAATTTTATAATGCAGACATAAAATTTCCTACAATAATTCCACTGTCATGGTAACAGAGGTAATACTAATAGCATTCTGTTGATTGTGGCACGACATTATAATATCATTTTTTCTTATTTCCTAAAGATTGCTATTGTGTGATAAAAACAAAATGACATTCACAAATTCATATCCAATTACTAGCATATAATAAAATCAATATCTCAATAAGAATATTGTAAAATTTTAAATTAAATAGATAATTTAAAAATAAACGAAATACGATTTTATCTACAAAAAATAAGAGAAAATTTGATTTTTCAAAATTTTTTCTAATTCCAGGAAAAACAAAATTCTTTGAGTCGTGTCGCACTAGAAATACGCTCTGTATCTGTTAATCAAAGAAAATAACAGAAGAGTAATGGTATTTCATGCTTCTTTGGTGATGATGCCCTAGACTTTCAGAATTTTCTTAAGTTATAAGAAAATACCTTACCGACTAAATAAAATCTCCGTCGTTTCTCTTTGGAGTAGTCGAAAACAGTAAACATGGTCAAAAAAACCATGTATAATTACTCAATTGAAGTATTTAAAAATACAATATAAGAACTATAAGGCATTAGCATGTACTTTTACATGGTTGTATATCGACACATCAAAAGGGTCTGATAAAATCTGTTACCGTATAGTTTATTGCACAAAATGTCTCAAACGATGTTTGATCACGAGAAATCTTGCATTTTGCAAATACCAAGAGTTCATGCAAACGTAATAAAATCGCCTATTTTATTATATTCGCGTAATCATCCTTTTTCATATTTATTGCGATATTTAGAGATACCATATATACCTTAAAATACATATATTTTAAGCCAATTTTGTATTCATGGATTAGCATTTGTAGATTTCGTTTTCCTAAATTTACAAATACAGTTCTTTGAAATTTGAAAATGATATGAATATAATAGACAGAAAAGTTAAACATTTTTAATTTTACGATTGCTGATAAACAAAAATAAAAACTGTATATTTTAAAGCATTTGATAAGCTTCAATAATTAGCGACGACTACAACCGACATTAACTGTGCAATTTAATCTAAGACATTGCTCTTTTATTCGTCAACCTGTTCAATACTATGATCTAAATTATCGGATCATATTGATTATGCAATTTATCACGATTTATAATTCAAATCTAATTCTTTGTTTACAGATTTGCTTAACCAAAAAGGCTTTGTATTACAATCCTTAAATAAAATACATGAATAAAATCATTCATTTTTAGTTAAGTTTGTATTCATGGATCAGCATTTGTAGATTTCGTGTACCAGGATTAACAATAACAGTTTATTGAAATTTGGAACTGATTTAGCAAGTCTGAGTTATTTAGATAAATTAAGCTTGTCTGGGAATATGAAGCTGATCTGGAAATTTTAAAATGATATAATTACATGGAATTGATCAGGTAATCCGAATCCGATTGTAATTATTTTGTTTTACAAACTTTTTTATTTTCATTATTAAGTTGAAATTTATAGTAATAATATATACTAATATTAATAATAAATTTTTTAATGATAAATATGTATTATATTAACAAAGAGAATAAACCAAATAATCATATAGATAAATGGAGTATTTTTATCATTAATATTATTAATGATTTAAATAGTTTAACTAATCATTATATAAGTGCATGTTAATTCTGAATACATAATAACTTCCATTTTGCAACTTTGCTGTAGTAATTCAACAATTTGTTTAAACAAAAACTAATCACATAAATTAACTGAGTTTTTAAGTATTTTGTGTTATACGTAAATTTTAAAATGAAATAAATCTTTCTTAATATTTTATAAATTTGTCTTTAATAATCCTTAAAATCGCAATATGAATATTTTTAAATAAAAAAATCATAAAACGATATAACTTAAGCCCGGCATTAATATAAAATTGGCATTCTGTGAATATAAACTGTATATTCAAAAACTTAATACATTAAAAAACTATCTAAAACAATTTGTAATTAATTTTAAGCTAGATATTTTTACATCAAATGAAAAATATCTTTTAATTAATTATTTAAAAACTTTAATATCTATGTTAGAAATAGCTCTTGAAAAAGATAATGAATATAAATAAGATAACAGTTTTCTTATAGTTACGTAGCAATTCAACTCTACAAATTAAATTAGTAGAATGTTCCAAATTAAAACCGTTTTGGATACTAAAAGTAATTTTTTATTTGCGATAATATGGATATCTGTATCTATAGTATGGATATCTGTATCCGTAGTATGGGTATCCGTATCGGTAATACGGATATCCGTATTGGTAGTAAGGATACCCGTATCCATAATACGGGTAACTGTAGCCATATTTCGGGTATCCATGTCTATAACCATATCCTGTGTTGCCGTAATATCTATGTCGTTTCTCGGTTTTTACAATTTCGCCCGGCTGATAATCCTCGATATTTCTCTCAATTTCAATATTTCCTAAAATACACAAGGCAATTAATTCGTATGTATTGCTCATGATTACCTGTTGGTTGATTACCTGTTGGTTGAAGTTCCACATCAGTGCTGCACTGGATATTATTTAGAGAAAAGTAAAGGAAAATTAGAGCTAAGAGGCAGACAAACTTTGAGCTCATTTTTAGTTTCTTCTTATAACTGATTTTTTATAAATATCAGCAATGCATATGCTTTTATAGACATCTATGATCCTTAAAAAGTGCGATGACCTCAATACTAAAAAAGTAAAATATTTTAACAATTTGATGGCATTGTAGCAATATGATTTTTTAATTATATAGAGTATACCTTGTTTTCAATTAGTATCAAATATGTATTCAAAGATGGAAGCATTAATTTTTTAAACATTCCTTTAAAAAAGAATTTATAAGTGCATTTGAAAAGTACAATTTCTACTCATTATGACACGGATATAGTTATTATCAGCATATTTACCTGAAAGAATGCAATCCGTGATTATTGTTTAATTGCATTCCTTTGCCAGCATCCAAAAAATACATTTCTTAAACAATTCGTGTCATATTCACTTACTATTTGTCTTTTGCAATGCCGATTTTGTGAAATATCAACTGTGTCGTTATAGATATGATATGTATGTTAAATGTTATTCAATTTAAAAATAATGATAAATTATCATTTTAATTTAAATTGTATTTCAATTTGAATGTAATATACAAGTTATAATATCAGTTAATTATATATAATATAAAAGGTAAAGTAGGAAATAATTCACTTAATGATCTAATATATTATCATAATATAATATTAACATATTTACTTTAAAAAGCATTTGTTTTAATATATCTGATTACAATTGTTAAATAATAGGTTGAATTCAAGTGTTTTCTTTACAAATGTGATGTAATGCATCATTCACAGTTTCATTTGCATTAAAATCTAACATTAGATATTAAATGCGGTATATGATATTTTTACTTGTAAAAACGAAAATATAAGACGGAATTTAATTAAACGTAATTATTTTATTTTTTATTAATTTTATTTTTTATTTCAATGACAAAAAAATCTTAAGTAAATTTTATAATTATTTAGAATCTTTAAAATAGCGCTTAATTTCGAAAAGTTTAATTTCTACGAATAAAAATTTAATTTTTTGAGGTTTTTTAACTTTCTCAATTAATATAGAATTCTAAAAAAATATCATTTGGCGCACTTATCCTTAACTGAAAATATACAATTCGAAAGCAACAATACTTTTAGTTAAATCAATGATTGTATTAATAACATTGATTTTTAATTCTTGCTATTCTCTAAATTGTCTTGTAACATGCCGTACCCGAGATTACATACGTTCTGTATCTGTTTATCAAGGAAAATTACAGAAAGGTAGCGCTATTAGCTGCTTCTTTGATGATGAAGTATTAGACTTTCAGAATTTTCTAGCTTTATTAGAAAATACACCTCCGAGAAAAGATGATTTTCGTATTTTTTCTTTAGTAAAAATAAGCAGTCAAAAGCAGTCAGTACAAAAATTGATTTCATTTCCGATAAATTTGGTCCAAGAACCTTGTATAATGAGTCATTTGCATTTATTTAATATAAGCTTACATAAGTCTGATAAGGTGTTGACCTTTTCTTGTACAAATCTCTACAAAATGACAATTGAATGTATCGACTCTTCTTATATTCCATTCTTGATAAAAATATTTAATCCTTTGAATATGCTAAGCAATGTAGAAATAAAAGAATGCTTTGGTGTGCTAACAATACCTATCCAAATGTATCTTATCGATCAGACTGTTTATATCAGAAGAATGCGGTTTGTTGAGAACAAATATTTGGTCGAGTCTGTTAACGGACCAGCTAAAAAAATAGAATTATATAGTTATTCACTTACACGATTCGCGATTTTAATGACAATCGCTATGATCGACAATGGTGGAGATCGAATCACGTTTGTTGAGGAGAACATCGACTGTGGCAAATCACTGCGCAACATCAAAGGATTTTGCTGGTTCAGGGATTTTATATATGCGGCGATTCAAAAGTCCATCCTAGATAATAATGTTGACTCAACTACATCAGTCAAGAAAGTAATGGATAGTGTTCGCTTCTATTGCTACGATTCAAATAAAACTAAGAAATATATTGATATCATGCAGTTAAACTATGACCATTGCCGACAATGCCAGCTCGATAAATTCTCAAAACAATTTAAGCAATCAGCTTCCTACAAATTATATTTGCAGATTATTATGTACACAATCGTCACATTCTCCTGTATATTTTCACTATTGGCATGCATATCTTCGTTGAATGAAACATATTCAGCATTTATGACATCGTCAGATTCAGATTTCATGGTATATTAACATTAATAAATTCAAGATTCTTAAAAATAAAAAAATGTAAATTTTTTCAAGTTCCTTTATTTTTAAGTTTTTAAATAATTTGAATTTTTAATTTCCAATTTGATATATTTTCAATATCTAATTTAAAATTAATAGCATACATGAGCGTACCAGATTTATTATTAATTGATTTTTTATTATTTGACTATTTCACTTTTATTTTGCATTATTTTTAATTTGCAATATAAAATACGTAGACTCAGTTAGCACATTTAATTATTTAATTATTAGATATTTTCTGAAACGACTATTTTGGAGTAACGATATGTAGGCATGAATTCTAAGAGCAGACGATTCGAAATATACAATTGCTGATTAAATGTTATTGTCATTTAATTTTATAATGCAGACATAAAATTTCCTACAATAATTCCACTGTCATGGTAACAGAGGTAATACTAATAGCATTCTGTTGATTGTGGCACGACATTATAATATCATTTTTTCTTATTTCCTAAAGATTGCTATTGTGTGATAAAAACAAAATGACATTCACAAATTCATATCCAATTACTAGCATATAATAAAATCAATATCTCAATAAGAATATTGTAAAATTTTAAATTAAATAGATAATTTAAAAATAAACGAAATACGATTTTATCTACAAAAAATAAGAGAAAATTTGATTTTTCAAAATTTTTTCTAATTCCAGGAAAAACAAAATTCTTTGAGTCGTGTCGCACTAGAAATACGCTCTGTATCTGTTAATCAAAGAAAATAACAGAAGAGTAATGGTATTTCATGCTTCTTTGGTGATGATGCCCTAGACTTTCAGAATTTTCTTAAGTTATAAGAAAATACCTTACCGACTAAATAAAATCTCCGTCGTTTCTCTTTGGAGTAGTCGAAAACAGTAAACATGGTCAAAAAAACCATGTATAATTACTCAATTGAAGTATTTAAAAATACAATATAAGAACTATAAGGCATTAGCATGTACTTTTACATGGTTGTATATCGACACATCAAAAGGGTCTGATAAAATCTGTTACCGTATAGTTTATTGCACAAAATGTCTCAAACGATGTTTGATCACGAGAAATCTTGCATTTTGCAAATACCAAGAGTTCATGCAAACGTAATAAAATCGCCTATTTTATTATATTCGCGTAATCATCCTTTTTCATATTTATTGCGATATTTAGAGATACCATATATACCTTAAAATACATATATTTTAAGCCAATTTTGTATTCATGGATTAGCATTTGTAGATTTCGTTTTCCTAAATTTACAAATACAGTTCTTTGAAATTTGAAAATGATATGAATATAATAGACAGAAAAGTTAAACATTTTTAATTTTACGATTGCTGATAAACAAAAATAAAAACTGTATATTTTAAAGCATTTGATAAGCTTCAATAATTAGCGACGACTACAACCGACATTAACTGTGCAATTTAATCTAAGACATTGCTCTTTTATTCGTCAACCTGTTCAATACTATGATCTAAATTATCGGATCATATTGATTATGCAATTTATCACGATTTATAATTCAAATCTAATTCTTTGTTTACAGATTTGCTTAACCAAAAAGGCTTTGTATTACAATCCTTAAATAAAATACATGAATAAAATCATTCATTTTTAGTTAAGTTTGTATTCATGGATCAGCATTTGTAGATTTCGTGTACCAGGATTAACAATAACAGTTTATTGAAATTTGGAACTGATTTAGCAAGTCTGAGTTATTTAGATAAATTAAGCTTGTCTGGGAATATGAAGCTGATCTGGAAATTTTAAAATGATATAATTACATGGAATTGATCAGGTAATCCGAATCCGATTGTAATTATTTTGTTTTACAAACTTTTTTATTTTCATTATTAAGTTGAAATTTATAGTAATAATATATACTAATATTAATAATAAATTTTTTAATGATAAATATGTATTATATTAACAAAGAGAATAAACCAAATAATCATATAGATAAATGGAGTATTTTTATCATTAATATTATTAATGATTTAAATAGTTTAACTAATCATTATATAAGTGCATGTTAATTCTGAATACATAATAACTTCCATTTTGCAACTTTGCTGTAGTAATTCAACAATTTGTTTAAACAAAAACTAATCACATAAATTAACTGAGTTTTTAAGTATTTTGTGTTATACGTAAATTTTAAAATGAAATAAATTTTAATATCCGTTTTGGATACTAAAAGTAATTTTTTATTTGCGATAATATGGATATCTGTATCTATAGTATGGATATCTGTATCCGTAGTATGGGTATCCGTATCGGTAATACGGATATCCGTATTGGTAGTAAGGATACCCGTATCCATAATACGGGTAACTGTAGCCATATTTCGGGTATCCATGTCTATAACCATATCCTGTGTTGCCGTAATATCTATGTCGTTTCTCGATTTTTACAATTTCGCCCGGCTGATAATCCTCGATATTTGTCTCAATTTCAATATTTCCTAAAATACACAAGGCAATTAATTCGTATGTATTGCTCATGATTACCTGTCGGTTGAAGTTCCACATCAGTGCTGCACTGGATATTATTTAGAGAAAAGTAAAGGAAAATTAGAGCTAAGAGGCAGACAAACTTTGAGCTCATTTTTAGTTTCTTCTTATAACTGATTTTTTATAAATATCAGCAATGCATATGCTTTTATAAACATCTATGATCCTTAAAAAGTGCGATGACCTCAATACTAAAAAAGTAAAATATTTTAACAATTTGATGGCATTGTAGCAATATGATTTTTTAATTATATAGAGTATACCTTGTTTTCAATTAGTATCAAATATGTATTCAAAGATGGAAGCATTAATTTTTTATACATTCCTTTAAAAAAGAATTTATAAGTGCATTTGAAAAGTACAATTTCTACTCATTATGACACGGATATAGTTATTATCAGCATATTTACCTGAAAGAATGCAATCCGTGATTATTGTTTAATTGCATTCCTTTGCCAGCATCCAAAAAATACATTTCTTAAACAATTCGTGTCATATTCACTTACTATTTGTCTTTTGCAATGCCGATTTTGTGAAATATCAACTGTGTCGTTATAGATATGATATGTATGTTAAATGTTATTCAATTTAAAAATAATGATAAATTATCATTTTAATTTAAATTGTATTTCAATTTGAATGTAATATACAAGTTATAATATCAGTTAATTATATATAATATAAAAGGTAAAGTAGGAAATAATTCACTTGATAGAAATAGAGTAAATAATTAACTTTTATCACGCGGTAATATAAATATCCACATTCGTTGTAAAATATAAATACATTTTAAAATTATTAAATCATTATTATTTAATTATTATTAAATTATATTTCTTTAATTGTTTTTTACAGTTACAAAAAGAAAGATATTAATACTTATTTAAGTTTTTTCTTGTAATTGTTTTGAGCAGTAACAAAAAGAAAGATTATCTCATTATATACAAATTTTCACTAATAGATATTTATTCTTTTTCAGATTGTTAATCGTTGAACTGCAAGTGATTTCTATCTACACTGTCCGTTTTTACATTTCAGTCGCGGCAACATGAAACAAAAAAAAGGATTTTTTTAATAAAAATAACATAAGGACCCCAAGGGGAAGAACAAAGGAAAAAAGAAAACAACAAGTTTAAAGAAATAAATTGTTACTAGCAGAATTCTTCCTTGTCTTCTAAGTCTTCCCACAACCATCACAGCATCAGGGGAATCAGATCCTTCGAACCGATCCAACACGCCGCCTTACGAGTGAACCACCCGGGGTCTGCCACCCCTCGAAGGATCCAGTCGTGGCGGACTATGTCAGGCAATCGGGAAACGAGTAGCTTCAAGAACCTTAGTCTTTGCTCAGGGGGACGTCTTCTCGAATAAATGACTAATCCCGATATAGCCCAGTTACCCCAAAGGCGTCTTGGGTTTTCTCCCTTAATGACAGATGCTGGACCCGTTTCAGCGCCCAACTAGCTCTCTTCAGGATACGTTTAAGTCTATCCAGGTCAGCTTTTGCTGACCAGTTCACGGTCACAGTGAACCCCAGGTATTTTACTCGACTAGAGAAGATAGGGTGTGGATCATTAGGCAATATGGAGGATATGGCAGAGATTGCTAATTTCTTAAGCTTTTTCTTCGTCGCAGGGGTGCAATGAAAAACAACCCCCTGCGATTTCGAGGAGTTTAAAATAAGGTTGGATTCGGGTAACTGGTCATTTAATATTAAAAAGAATTGACTGATGTCAGAGACCACGTCCTTGCACCTACGTTCAGAAAATAGGGCTGTGGTATCATCAGCGTATACCACTAGACGTTTTTCGCGTTTGAATATTTTAAAAAGTTGTATGGAGGCAGCAAGATATAAGATAGGAGAAAGTGGTGAACCTTGATGCACTCCAGTAATAGGGTAGAACTGACGCGCATCGGGGTCCTCTTCATAATAGAAACACTTGGTGTACAACAGTATCTCCACCCTGTTAACAATCCTCGCAAGCAACCCAAGGGACCTGAGGAAAGAGATAACAAAGGGAATGGAGATGCGGTCAAATGCAGCAGAGAAATCAAGGAAAACAGCCACTACCAGTTGATTGCTATTTTCCCGACAAAACTGCTGCACCTCACCAACCGCTGAATGGACCGAGCGACCTTTGACGAACCCATGGAAACCAGGTGGGATTAGATTATGCCTACTCAGATGCACACGGATTCTACGCGCAAGCGCTTTCTCGTAGATCGAAATGAGGGCATTTTGAATCGAGATGGACCGCAGGTCTTTTGGAGAGCGAACCGGATTTCTCTTAGGGATAAAAATTCGCTTACTTAAATTGATGCCGGCTACATCAGCAGGAGATGCTAAAAGCATGGTGACGGCCACTTCTCTCCTTTGATCGGCTGTCAAAAGCTGACAGACCCGAGAAGAGAGTGGAGCGATGGTTTTGGAGGTGCCCGGAAGAGGTCCCCAGGCATTAAGGATCTCAGATACTGAGATATCCCACCTCCTGAGGGCCTCCCAAGGCGGGATTGGTTGTGGTGATTGCGTGGCTCCATAATTGTGTAGGGTAAGTGACTCCTCAAAAACGTTAGCAAGACCAATACTGCCAATCCAACCAGATGTCCTCTCCTTCCAGCAGACAAATCTCTCTTTCATGAATATCTTTCAGAAGGAAGACTGGGTTGGATTCAGGGAAGCAATACTAGCCCTATCCTTACCCAGCTGGAACCTATATCTAGTGCTCCAATATTCTTTCGAGAGAGCCTGTCGTGCAGAAGTGGAGAGATTGGGTGAATGAAGCAGGTGTGCTAGGGTCTTGAGTTTCGTCGGAGTGGGATTGTAAACGCGACCTTTATAGGTAGTCGATAAAATCCCGTTAGCTTGCGAAGAGAGGTAGGTATTGAATTCGGTTAAACTCTCATTCCCAATTCGGGGAAAGCGACTGATAGCTGCCTGGGAGATCGCCACTCTGATCGGATCAAAGTGGAATCTCCTCCGGAGCAGCGTATCCTCCTCAATCCGCCAACGAATTAGGTCATGAGAGGTGGACAGATGTTGACGCGACTGTTCAGTACAGAGAAGTTTAAGCAACCACCTCTCGTGAATCAGTAGAAGGTCGAGGAGAGAATTTGTTGTAGAACAATGAAAGGTTGGGGAAAGTGGTTTATGAATGAAGAACCGGTTCCTAGCTCTGCGGAGTGCAGCATTAATCCAACGACCAGTCCTGTCGTTGAAATCATCCAGAATCATGTCATAACCGCTGTCAATGATCTTATCCAGGAGGTCACGGTTCTTGTGAATCTCCCCTGGACGAATGTAGACATTGGCTAGACTGAAGCGCTTACCGGTTTTTGCAAAGAGAAACTACCAGACAAGACAGGGCTGGACAAGAGTAGTTTAGCAAGAGGGAAGATCTTAAGGAGCATTTAACTAAGGTCAAGAGTCCTTGAGATGAAGAAGAGTGAGGCGGGGTTATGTACGGAGTAAAGTGGGATTGTATGTGCTTTGAAATAAATCGAGTAATGCCCTGATGAAGACAGATAGACCGCGTCTCCTGAAGGACCATAACATCTGCATCTCGGCTTGAGAGAAGTCTAAGGGCAGAAGCTCCTCCCGAATTCCCCTGAACAATGGTCAGTGAAAAAGGATCACCGTTACTTGACATTGTGTTAAAGGGGTTAACCGGGATTACCAGCCCTAGATCTAGACGGAACTAGGGGCAGGGGGTAGCCCCCACTGCCACCAGCGACGTCCGAGGCTGGCACTTCCCCGGGGAAAGTGTCATCATCTTCCGATAAATTAGACCGGGAGGCTTTTGCTTTTTTGATCATCAGATCTTTCATTTTTATAAGCGGGATGGAAGTGTCGGAACTTTGCCGTTTATTGGAGGCAGGCACTTTCTTAACGGCCTGTTCAGTTGGAGAGTACATGTTGGAACAGAGATGCCCGATTAAAGTTTCAATTCGTGCCATGCGTGCATCGATCTTCGCATCGATCAACTTCAACATCTCAGAAGCCATACGTCTGCATCTCAGAGAGGAGGTCAGGCAGGCTCCTGACCTGAGACCTGGCAGAGAAGAATGACACATACTTTTTGAATACGCAGCAGCGGCGCGACCACGCCGGGTGTTGGTCACCGCAATTCACACAAGAAGGTTTAGAGGAACAGTGAACATCGGAATTAATAGATGAGCATTCATTGCCACCGCAAACACCACAGGATACAGCTAGTCCACATGTGGAGGCCCAATGCCCCCACCGATGACAGGTATTGCAATGAGGATACACGTGACTATCCTCTTCGATCTTCATAAAGCGGAGATTGAAGCCCAAGAACGAGTTTGATGCAGAGTTAGCCAGGAGATCGGCTTGATCTGAATCAGAATTTGCGAATGCCACCGGTATTGCTCTCCCTTCTTTGCTAACAATGGGCCTGATAGAGGAGAGCTTATACAATTTCTTCATATCCATAATATCATTATCACTGAGATCTAAGGGGAAGTTAGTAATCTTAAGAGTCGCATTAATAGGTTTACAGGTTAATTCCCCCATTGAGTCTAGGTTAGACCTGAAAAAGTCGGTATATGCCTTCAGTAAGTCACCAGAGGCGAACGAAGCCTTAAGTTTATTGTCATAGGATCTTACAGAGGAGAATATTACTCTGTTTTTATATTGAACAGCGAAGGGACGAAGAAATACGGAGAACAAATCGCTGTTTTTTAGGGGAATTTTTCCAGTGATTATACATAAGTTTTTTGCTTTTTTGATGGGAGATAACACCTCCCCACTTTCATAACATAAACAAAACTGACTAACCTTGTAATCCTTGTCTGCAGTCGGGGAAGAACCAGAAATCTTACCTTTTTTATCGCTGAAAATGATAGTTTCTTGCAAAACGTTTGATCGCTCCGTACACATTTTTTGTAAGTCCAACATGAAACGATAAAATGAGTAAAATAACACAATAGGCTACAACATTTGCGTAAAATACACATGTATAATAAAGTCATGAGTAGCTTAGAAAATTGTACTCAACTCGTACAACAAATGGATGGAATCCACAAACAACAACAAAGAACAACAAATCCACATTAAACAACCTGTTGTTCAACCAATAGTTGCGTCATATATGACCTACTTATATAAGATATCAAAATATTCGCAAAGGTACTAATAGGGCTGTTAGATAAAGATTATATCTCCTACATTTTAGATGGAATTGATTTCTCAAAGATAATTCGTTGATTATCTGTACACAATTAACGAATGATTACGTAAAGTGTTTCTCATTATTTACAAATGATTGTAAAAAGGACCATTGAATTAGTTTCTAATTTATTGCATTTCTCTGGGACTAAATTAAGGCTAGATAAAATTTAGAGGGTAAATCTCTTGGAGCTGGCACTACTGAGTCTAATTTTGTATTTGGCAATGTAATATGGGTGAAAAAGGATGGTGTTACAATGTTAAACCCTTTATCACCCATAGTAGTTAAGATTTGTATGAGATATTGGGAAACTATATTTCTAACTGATGAATGAAATTGTTAATTGAATATGATATGTAGATGATGTCTTTATTATATACAAAGGAGGATTATCTGATTAAATTTTCTTAAATCTGTTAAATTTGTTTGATCCGGCTATAAAATGGAAAATTTCTGCTGAAGTTGATAGGCTCATTTCTCTTCTCAATGTTAAGGAAAGGAACAAAAGGGATAAGGAATATTATGGTAAATAATATCCCTCGCAAATTGTAATGGATATTAATGATAATATAGAACAGGTAGGTATCTTCCAAAGGATTGGTGATCTACCAAACATTGTAAGATAGAGTACGCAAATTCCTAGAAGTTCGAAGATTTCGTCTGCGCTCGCTTTATTTCGACACGCAAAATATATATATTCCATAGCACAACTTATAAAAGGAGAATTGGTGAAAATTAGTTTGCCATTTTTGGCTGATGGTTTTCCTAATTGGATTATAAGAAAGGCATTTTTATCTCTTAACGGGAAGTAATGAAGTTTTTGGTCTAAAAAAGTAATCGGTGTATGCGGGTATTCAATTTGTAAATGAGGGTTGAAGTATAAGAATTTATAGATTCTCTAAGAATAATGTAATAAGTGTCAATACTGATGAACTCATACTTTACAACAAAAGCTATCTAAAATCCATCATATATTTAAACAAAAACCTAATTTTATCACACAGTGTGTTGATAAAATACCATATAAGGATTGTAATAAAGTGTATATTAGACTAAAATAAATAAATAAATAAATAAAGACTTTATTAAATACACCAAAATATAGCATGCAAGAATAAAAAAGGTAGGTCATAACCAACTCAGATAAAAAATGACAGAATTTTCCTTCGTTTTTTCATCTTCCCTTTCTTCATGGCCTCAAATCCACGGGGATCTGAGCCCCCAACCGATCCAACACGCCGCCTTCCGACTGAACCACCCGGGGTCTTTCACCCCCCGAAGAATCCAATCGGCGCGAACTATGCTGGGTAAACGAGAGACGAGGAGCTTAAGAAACCTTAGCCTTTGCTCTGGGGGACGTCCTCTTGAGAAGAAGACTAGCCCCGAGATAGCCCAGGTACCCAAAGGCGCACCTGGGTTTTCCATTTCAATGAGAGATGCTGAGCCCGTTTCAAAGCCCATCTAGCTTTCTTCAGGATACGTTTAAGTCTATCCAGGTCAGCTTTCGCCGACAGTTCACCGTAACGGTGAACCCCATGTATTTTACTCGACTTGTGAAGGTGGGAAGTGGTTCAGGGGCAAATATGGAGGAGAGTGCAAAGAGTGCTAATCTCTTAAGTTTTTTCTTTGTTGCAGTGGTGCCATGAAAGAAAACCGCCTGGGATTTGGCAGAGTTTAAAATAAGATTGGATACGGGTAACTGGTCTTTTAATCTTAAAAGGAAGCGGCTGATGTCAGAAACTACGTCTTTGCACCTGTGTCCAGAGAACAAAGCTGTGGGGTCATCAGCATACACCACAAGACGTTGTTCGCGTTTAAATATTTTGAATAGATTAATGAAGGCAGCAAGATATAAGATAGGAAAAAGAGGTGAACCTTGAGGCACACCGGTAATAGGGTAGAACTGACGCGCATCAGGGTCGTCTTCATAATAAAACCGCTTGGTGTACAGCAGGATCTCCACCCTGTCCACAATTCTCGCAGGCATCCCGAGAGACCTGAGAGAAGAGATCACAAAAGGAATAGAGATGCGGTCAAATGCAGCAGAAAAGTCAAGGAAAATAGCCACAACTAGGCGATTGCTATTCTCCGACAAAACTGCTTCACCTCACCAACTGCTTAATGAACCGAGCGACCTTTGACAAACCCATGAAAACCTGGAGGGATCAAATTACGCCTATTTAAATGGTCGCAGATTTTACGCGCAAGCGCTTTTTCGTAAATCGACACGAGGGAATTTTGAATTGAAATGGGTCGCAGGTCTTTGGGACATGAGCAGGATTTTTTCTTAGGGATAAAAACACGCTTACTAATATTGATGCCTGCTACATCGGATGGGGAGGCTAAAAGCATTGTTACGGCCACCTCTCTTCTCTGATCAGCTGTCAAAAGCTGACAGACCCGAGAAGAAAGTGGAACGACGGATTTGGAGGTGCCTGGGAGTGGACCCCAAGAGTTAAGAATATCCGTAACAGATAGATCACTACCCTGAAGTTACACCAAGGCGGGATTGGTTGGGGTGATTGAGTAGCTCCATAGTTATGTAGGTCTAGTGACTCCTCCAAAACTTTATTAAGGCCAACATTCTCTATCCAACTCAATGCTCGATCCTTTCAGCAAACAAACTTCTCCTTCTTGAAAATCTTACAAAAGAAAGACTGATTAGGACTTAGGCGAGCGATACTCGTCCTATTCTTACTCAGCTAGAACCTGTATCTAGTGCTCTAGTATTCATTCGAGAGGGCCTGTTTGGCGAAAGCAGAGAGATTAGGGAGGTTAAGTAATTTTGCTAGGACCTTGAGTTTCGTCGGAGTGGGATTGTATATACGACCTTTATAGGTAGTCGATAGAATCGCGCTAGCTTGCGAAAAGAAGTAGGTATTAAATTCGGTCAGACTCTCATTTCGTATTCGGGGACAGAGTTAGATAGCCGCATGAAAGAAGGCCACTCTGATAGGATCAAAGTGAAACCTTCTGCGAAGCAACATATCTTCCTCAATTCCGCAACGAATTAGGTCATGAGAGGTGGGCAATTGCTGCCGCGACTGCTCCGTGCAGAGGGGTTTTAACAACCACCTTGAGTGAAGCAGTAAAATGTCGAGGATAAAATTTGTTGATGTGCAATGAAAGGTTGGTGACGGGGGTTTGTGAATAAGATAACCGTTCCTAGCTCTGCGAAGCGCTGCATTGATCCAACGACCAGTTCTGTCGTTGAAATCCCCAAGTATCATGTCGTAGCCGCTGTCGATAATACTATCCAGGGTGACACGGTTCTTGTGTATCTCCCCTGGACGGATGTAGACATTGGCTAGACTGAGGCGTTTACCGTTCTTACTGAGTTAAACTACTAAACAAGACATGGCTGGACATGAGTAGTTTAATAAGAGGGATGACCTTAAGGAACACTTTACTAAGGTCAAGAGTCCTTGAGATGAAGAGGAGTGAGGTGGGTTTATGTACGGAGTATAGTGGAAACATATATGTTTTGGGATAAATAGTGTTATGTGCTGGGTAAGACAGATAGACCGCGTTCCTGAAGGACTATAACATCTACATCTCTACCAGATAGGAGTCTAAGGGCGGAAGCACCTCCCGAATTCCACTGAAGGACAGTCAGTGAAAAAGGTTCACGAGTACTCTGCATTGTGATGGATTAGTTGGATGGGGGATTGCCTACCTAGACAGAGCTAGGTGCAGGAAGGTTACCCTTCCTGCCACTAGCCCCACCCGGGTTCGGTACTTGCCCCTGGGCAGCGTCTTCATTTCCCTTGTGCTGTTTGCCACTCAGCATTTTACCGATCTTGAGCGGCGGAACAGTATGGGCCGAAGCACCCCTTTTTAGATGACAGAATTGTGGCAGAAGGAATCGAAAGATTTGTGCAGAATGCAGACACAAGCTTTGAAATTAGGTTTTTAATTTCCTCATAAACCGCTTCCACTCTTGCATCCACCGCACGCATTATGTCAGCATGCCCCGTGCGTTGGGAGGCAGCACTCGAAAAATTTGCAGTCCTAAGCACGGCACCGGACTTGTGGAATTTGCCATAGTATTGTTTGAATTGAGCACATTTCCTGCTCCAGGCGGGATGGCACCCCCTACAATGGGAGCATGATGTGGGGACCTCACAACGAAGATCAGTGTGTAGAGCCGCACAGTCGGACGAACCACACGCTCCACATGTAGGTGTCTCACTGCAGCTGGATGCCCAGTGTCCCCATTTGTGACACCGGCTGCAGTGAGGATAGGTATATTCATCTTTTCCAATAAGTGTAAAACAAAGATTAAAGCCCAAAAAGGGGTTACATTTAGAGTTCATTAGAACTTCTCCGTATTCCAGTGGGGCAGAGCAGAACCCAATGGGTATTGGGTTACCTCCTTTACCCAGAATAGACCGAAGGTTAGAAACCTTATAAGATTTTTCTAGTAGTTTAATATCAGTATCATCAAGGTGACAGGGTAAATTCGATATTTTTAGAGTGCCAAGAATGGGTTTAGAAATAATTGCACCATATTCAGATAAGGCTGATTCAAAGTGATCTATATAGTCCTCTGCCAAATCAGCAGAGACAAATGAGATCTTGAGCTCTGTCTCGTACAGCTTGACTGAATTGAAAATGACCCTGTTGGTCAAGTTTTTACAGAAAGGCCTAAGGAAGACATTAAATAAGAGATGCCTTTCCATCGGCTTCTTTAGCTTGATGACTATCAAATATTTGAGTTTTGGAATGGGAGGAAGTACCTCCCCATCACCATAAATCAAAGAAACGTCACTAACCTTCGTTGTCGTTTGTTTAGATTCAGTAAATACCTCAATATCGTCTTTTTCTTCCAAATTCGTATTCATTTGTGCTGTAAAACTGGATTTTACGAAGTTCTTTGTTCTTCCGACGTCAATACTTGTACACATTTGATGAATGTTTTTTTTAATTGAGACTAAAATTGTTAACAACAAAACCCGACTCCTATAACATTCCGAAATTCTCACGTGTTAAAATGAAAGCCTAATTACGAAAATGTGAATGTATACACCATTAATAAGGAACCAAACTATTATGCCTGATCAAGTGTGAGAGTGAAATTGTCTTTTACTATACTGAGCATTTACATAAGATCTTTCCAAAGAGTGATCAGTTACGCCTCTGAGGTATCTGGACAATCTCGGGTTTAGTCTTCTCCGGTTTAGTATTCTTTGACCCCCTGAGCAAAGACTAAAGTTTTTAAGCTCCTCTACTCGAGATTACCTTCCATCGTCCGCCTCGACTAAGCTCTCAGCTGTGTGAGAGACACTGAGTGGTTCAGCCAGAAGGCGGGGCGTTGATGTATGCTGGAGGGTTCTGATACTCACGGTCCGTTCTTTACATTAAGATGTTTTGCTTAATTTAGACATTGAACTTTTTATGGTTCTTTCAGTTTATTTTCTTTAATCCATGATTCGGTTACTTATTGGGTGCGTTATGTTATTAAAATAATCTATTATTGTTGATCTTTAATCACCGCCTATTGTTGTTGTGAATTTATGTTCTTTATTTTTTTATGATGTAGCTGTTTAGAATTGTCTCCATATTATCATAAATAAAAAATATTCATACATTTTTAGCGAAGTTTGTATTCATGCATTAGCGTTTATAGATTTCGTGCACCAGGATTTACGAAATAAGTTCTTCAAAATTTAGAACTGACTTGGCAAATTATAGTTAATTTAGATATGTGAAGTTGATCTGGGAATATGGAACTGATCTAGAAATCTGGTATGGATCTTTACATATCGGGTAAGAAACCTGGGGTTTACCATCACGGCTAGATGTACATCCAGATCTGACTTGAATTGTTTCCAAAGTGCCCTGAAGTGAGTAAGGTTGGCTTTGAAAATGGCATAGTGTCTGTCTGTAAAAAGGAGTGTTCAGGTGAGCCTCCGCTGCACCTAGGCAATTTTGAGACTTGCTTTTTTTCAAAATTACGTTCTCCAGAAAAATACTAAGATTTCTTATCCTCGCATGTCGCAATTACCGACAATTGTGGGCTGGGATTGGGCCCTTAGGTCGATGGTAAATCCCGGGTGGCGGACTTTGAAGGTGACGAGTTGTTGTAAACTGATGTGAACTGATCCCACTTCCAAAGAAGAGTGAGACTAAAGAATGTCATTTATGGTGACTGATTTTATTATACATATTTAGTATTGAACAGGCTGACGAATAAAAAATCAAGTATATTAAAATATAGATAAAACTAAATTTATAAAAATTAATTTATTTATAAATATGAATAAATAAATTCAAATAAATATAAATTCAAATAAATATAATATACATATACAATTCTTATTTAAATTTATTAAAACAAAAAGAACTTATGTATTGTTTTTTTATCTTATAGACATATTATCTTTATTTTTATAAAATTCATAATTTTTCTAAATTTACAGGAACGTGTAAATTAGTTTTATTCCAAAATTATAATATTTCGATAATTTCTGCTTTTATCGACTGATTATAAACAATTTATTGCGCGAAAAGAATAAACTTTTTAACTGTTTATAATTTTCCTTTAGATGATAGCAGGAGCAATAGAAATATTGTAGTTTTTGGAATAGAACTAATTTCTTCCTTTCCTGTAAATTTATGAATCTATAAGACGAAATAAATGGATATTTTCAATATAAAATATATAATTTAACGATAACATATTAAATATTTAGAAACGAACGGAGTATAGAACAGGGTTTTGTATACTACACTTTTTTGTTGGTCTGAAGATTAATTTGGTAATTAATAATCAATGTTTTTATAACGATATAATAATGTAAACACGCCTGCTGAGCTATAAATAAACAGGAAACATATTTGTTTTAAAAATATTCAATTTTTCAATTCTTCAAACTGTTTAAAATTCGATTAACAGTTTTTAAGTTTAAACTGCTAATATAGATGCAAAAATAGCTTTTATAAAAATTACAAATGAAAATTATAAATAAAAAATGATAAAATTATAAATTATAAATTTATAAATTATATTTATAAATATTGTACTATTCACAAATGTGAAAATTTTCATTGGTTGAAGAAACACAAATAGAGGATGAATTATAAACAATTATTTAGGCTTTTTCTCGACGAAATCAAAATGTAATTTATAATTATAAATATTAAAAAATTATAAATATTTAAAAATTATATAATTTTTAAATATACTGGAATTTATAACTCACACACTTTTCTTGATTGTAAAAAATTAAGATTTGAAAGTTCAGTCTCTTGTATTTTATGTAACATACGCGAATACTATTTTTCGGCGACAATTTAAACCGACATTAAAAAATAGCAGATAAAATTTGCAAATTTATTTATAATTCAAGAATTACAAAATTAACTAAATTATACCACTGGATATTGGTTAATTTATTGGTTATTACGTTGTAAAACAAAATTAAATTTTTTGAACTTCAAAATACCTTTTAAGCACTTTGGTATGATATTTATGAATTTATTTATATTTAGCAAGTTGTGCAATTGAAAATAAATTGAGAATAAATTCATTACAAAATTAATATTTTTGTTTAAACAACATGAGGTTTGAAAATCTACAATTAATTGTTCATTATAACTAAATCTGTTTTATTGTTCCGCTTTAGAACTTTTACATCATACGCGTAATTGATCCTCTATGTGGCGGTACGTTATCATCACTGTCCCAAATTTCAGGATTCCCAGAGCCTAGGAACAAGAAAATCACTCCGCCCATCATCATTATTGCTGCAGAAAGAGAAAATACGATTTGCCATTGTTTCTGAGTATTCTACAACACGAATCAATAATATAATGATGTAATTACAATACAATGATGTAATTAGTTTATTATTATATATCATATAATATACAATTAATATAATATAATATTATATACAATATAATATTTTATTTTAAATAGTTGACCTTTTAAATAGCAGGCCTTTTTATCAGTAAGGCAGCTCAACGAATGAAGTCAACAGATCAATCTGTGCGTTATATCCAGATAATTTCAGCAGACAATTTACAAAAAAACGCGGCCTGTAATTATACATAACAAAAGATATTAATAATAAAGACTTTATTAAATACACCAAAATATAGCATGCAAGAATTAAAAAAAGGTAGGTTATAACCAACTCAGACAAAAAATGACAAAATTTTACTTCGTTTTTTTTCATCTGCCCTTTCTCTTTCATGGCCTCAGGTCCAGGGGGATCTGAGCCCCCAACCGATCCTACACGCTCCTTTCGACTGAACCACCCGGGGTCTTTGACCCCCCGAAGAATCCAATCGGCGCGGATTTTGCTTGGTAAACGAGAGACGAGGAGCTTAAGAAACTATAGCCTTTGCTCTGGGGGACGTCCTCTTGAGAAGAAGACTAATCCCGAGATAGCCCAAGTGCCCCAAAGGCGCACCTGGGCTTTCCCTTTCAATGACAGATGCTGAGCCCGTTTCAGGGCCCACCTAGCTTTCTTCAGGATACGTTTGAGTCTATCCAGGTCAGCTTTTGCCGACCAGTTCACCGTAACGGGGAACCCCAGGTATTTTACTCGACTTGTGAAAGTGGGAAGTGGTTCAGAGGCAAATATGGAGGAGAGCGCAGAGAGTGCTAATCTCTTAAGTTTTTGCTTTGTAGCAGGTGTGCCATGAAAGACGACCACCTGCGATTTAGCTGAGTTTTAAATAAGATTGAATACGGGTAACTGATCTTTTAATCTTAAAAAGAAACGGCTGATGTCAGAGACTACGTCTTTACACATGTGTCCAGTGAACAGGGCTGTGGTGTCATCAGCGTACACCACAAGACGTTGTTCGCGTTTAAATATTTTGAATAGTTTAATAGAGGCAGCAAGATATAAGATAGAAGAAAGTTTGGATCCTTGAGGTACACCCGTAATAGGGTAGAACTGACGCGCATCAGGGTCGTCTTCATAGTAAAATCGCTTGGTATACAACAGAATCTCCACTCTATTCACAATTCTCGCAGGCAACCCGAGGGACCTGAGAGAAGAGATCACAAAAGGAATAGAGATGCGGTCAAATGCAGCAGAAAAGTCAAGGAAAACATCCACAACTAGACGATGGCTATTATCCCGACAAAACTGCTTCACCTCACCAACTGCTGAATGAACCGAGCGACCTTCGACAAACCCATGAAAACCTGGAGGGATCAAATTACGCCTACTTAAATGGTCGCGGATTTTACGCGCAAGCGCTTTTTCGTAAATCGACACGAGGCATTTTGAATCGAAATGGGTCGCAGATCTTTAGGGCATGAGCAGGATTTTTTCTTAGGAATAAAAACACGCTTACTAATATTAATACCTGCTACATCGGATGGGAGAGCTAAAAGCATTGTGACGGCCACCTCTCTTCTCTGATCAGCTGTCAAAAGCTGACAGACCCGAGAAGAAAGTGGAACGACGGATTTGGAGATGCCCGGGAGTGGACCCCAGGAGTTAAGGATATCCGTAACAGATAGATCCCTACTCCTAAAGTTACACTAAGGCGAGATTTGTTAAGGTGATAGAGTGGTTCCATAGTTGTGTAGGTCTAGTGACTCCTCCAAAACTTTATCAAGGCCTACATTACCTATCCAACCCAATGCTCTATCCTTCCAGCAAACAAACTTCTCCTTCTTGAAAATCTTTTAAAAGGAAGTGTGAGAAGGATTAAGGCGAGCAATATTCGTCCTATCTTTACTAAGCTGGAACCTATATCTAGTGCTCCAGTATTCATTCGAGAGAGGCTGTCTGGCGGAAACGGAGAGATTAGGGAGGTTAAGTAATTTTGCTAGGACCTTGAGTTTCGTCGGAGTGGGATTGTATATACGACATTTATAGGTAGTCGATAGAATCGCGCTAGCTTGCGAAAAGAGGTAGATATTAAATTTAGTCAAACTCTCATTTTCTATTTTAAAGAGGGCCACTCTGATCGGATCAAAGTGAAACCTCCTTCGAAGCAACATATCTTCCTCAATCCTCCAACGAATTAGGTCATGAGAGGTGGACAATTGCTGGCGCGACTGCTCCGTGCAGAAGGGTTTTAACAACCACCTCGAGTGAAGCAGTAAAATGTCGAGGATAGAATTTGTTGATGTGCAATGAAAGGTTGGTGACGGGGGTTTGTGAATAAGATAACTGTTCCTAGCTCTGCGAAGTGCTGCATTGATCTAATGACCAGTTCTGTCATTGAAATCTTCAAGTATCATGTCATAACCGCTGTCAATAATACTATCCAGGATGTCACGGTTCCTGTGAATTTCCCCTGGACGGATGTATACATTGGCTAGACTTATGCGTTTACCGTTCTTACTGAGTGAAACTACTAAACAAGAAAGGGATGGACATGAGTAGTTTTATGGGAGGGAGGACCTTAAGGAGCACTTAACTAAGGTTAAGAGTCCTTGAGATGAAGAGGAGTGAGGTGGGATTATCTTCTGAGTATAGTGGGAACAGATATGCTTTGGTATAAATCGAGTAAATTCCTGGGGGATACGGATGGACAGCGTCTCTGGAAGGACTATAACATCTGCATCTCTACTAGATAGAAGTCCAAGGGCGGAAGCACCTCCCGAGTTCCACTGAAGGATATTCATTGACAAAGGCTCACGAGTACTCTGCATTGTGATGGATTAGTTGGATGGGAGATTGCCTTCCTAAACAAAGCTAGGTGCAGGAAGGTTGTCCTTCCCACCACTGGCCCTCCAAGGAAGGTACTTGCCTCTGGCAGTATCCTCATTTCCCCTATTAGTCTTCTGTTGGATTAGCTTCCCAATCTTGAACGGGGCGACGGCATGAGCTGAAGCCCCTCTCTTTTTCTACTCCGGAACCGAGGAAACAGGAAG
Source organism: Pomphorhynchus laevis (assembly GCA_012934845.2). Lineage (NCBI taxonomy): Eukaryota > Metazoa > Acanthocephala > Palaeacanthocephala > Echinorhynchida > Pomphorhynchidae > Pomphorhynchus > Pomphorhynchus laevis. The sequence goes on from WNNJ02000387.1 coordinate 190,172, forward strand.
CACAGGATTAGTCCCGATAACAGTTAGGATAAAGCGTACTAACTCCTCCATCTGCCGAAGAGCATTTGAAGTCTTTAAGTCGATAATCCGTAGAATGTCAGCGTCATCCATACGTGGAGCTGCAGCGACCGCGAAGGACTTGGCCGGATTGGGCGGTTTCAGCAAGAATAATTGTCTCTATTCTTTGAATAGAGAGAGCATTTCCTGCTCCAAGCAGGATGGCACCCCCCCCGCAATTCGAGCAGGAAAGGAGGGCCTCGCAGCGATCGGTAGTTGTAAGAGAAGGACAGCTGGTGGAGCTACAGACCCTACACGAAGGGGTCCCACTGCATCTGTAGTCCCAATGTCCCCATTTGTGACACCGGCTGCAGTGGGGATAAGTCAGATCATCTCTCTCTGTGATCGTGAATTTAATATTAAAACCCATAAAGGGATTCGACGCAGAATTAGACAAGGATTCAGCAATATTTAGGGGAGCATTGCAAAAGCCAACCGGGATAAGGTTCCCGTCGCTACCCCGGATTGACCTCAGATTGGTGACCTTGAATTTAGCCATAAAAGAACCTATATCTTCTTCCATTGAACAGGGAAGATTTGAAACTTTCAGTGATGCTAGGATAGGCTTGTATGAAATTTCACCATATTAAGCTAAATTGGCGGAGAAGTACTCCATGTAGTTTGCGGCAAGGTCATTCGAGACAAAAGAGATCTTCACCTCCGCAGGGTGTAACCTAACAGAGTTAAATAGAACCCTGTTCTGAAACTGTTTGGTGAAGGATCTCAAAAATTTGTTGTAGAGATCGTGTTTTTCAATCGTTTCTTAACTTTAATTATCAGCAAATTCTTTAATTTAGGAGTGGGGGAAGCACCTCCCCATCACCTGAGACCATATGATAATTACTAACCTTGTTACTTGGATCTGTAGTTGGATTTACTTTTAATTTGTCTTTTTTGTAGGATTATCGTTTTTGCTGCTATCGTTTGATAGCTCCGAAATTACTTGTACACTACACATTAATTTTTGATATTAATAACAGTAAAAAACATTCAAAACACACAACGGATAAAAATGTGCAACAGCGGAAACACTATCGGTGCATAAAAGAATCCAAAAGTTTTTGTTTCCAATGGAGATACAGTCAAGGAAGGATTATAGGTTAGTGATCTTGCAAATATATCTATTTCTAGCACGGAGGGTGAACTCCCTCCTGTTCCAAAATTAACTAACCTGGTAGTGATAAATATAAAAAAACCATTGGAGAAAATCTCTCCCTTTAACATTTTTGTGAGAGAGCTCGCTTCGAAATTTCTGAAGAGAGTTCTTTTCAATTCTATTCGATTCCTCGAAGCGGAAATTCGAATTTCATTTTCTTCTCCAGATCTGGCTTACTCATATCTAGACTACTTTACAAAAAACTTGTATGACTATGGCTCGGCTGATTATAGGGCCATTCAAGCAACTTTAAATGTTTCGAATTTTCCTAGATATGGCTCTGGTGAAGATATTGAAAACTTCGAGATGGGCTTTAAGGTGACAAACACTCGCCCCATTATGGGGAAAAATGGTCTAGCCATTTCTATCTCGTTCTGCTCTACTGCCGTAAATAATGCTGAGCTCCTTGCTAAGAGCAAGTGCAACCCATTCTTGGGCTACAATCAGGATTTCACAGTTATTGAGGCAGACTCACTTACGTTCCCACATTGAAATAGTTGCCATGGATGGAGACACTGAGACTCCACTTGTTCTAGGCTCTATAATTGTGGTGTATGTGTGGCTCGGGAAGTCCACGAGGGAAAATGTGCCCTCTCCCATCAATGCTCCAACTGTGAAGACCCTACCCGGCGTGGTTTAAACGTTGCCCCTTATCCGAGGCTTATAAAAGACAACATATCGGTTTACCGGCACCTAGAACATCTTGCATTGCTATAGCCTCGGCCAATCCTTGTGAGATAAGAATGAACGATCGCGATATTGTGACTTCGATGGATGCAAGGATGCAGATATTGAAAGATGAATTTCAATCCAGTTGTCAACTTACTAAAATAACAGGTGGAATCGCGTTCCACCCTTCATATTTTCTCGAAGGCCAAGAGGCCACAGGGATCCAAAAAGTGGCCTGCTGTAAGACCGCTATTAGCTCCGATTAAACATGCAAGGACTAATTGAACGCAATGGGCGATAGTCCCGGAAAATGAAGACAATGCCGGTGGGCAAGTGTCTTCTTCTCGTGGGGGTAGGAGTGAGAAGGGCAACCTTCTCTCCTGGCTCCTGCTAGGGGTAGGCAACCCCACTCCCGCTGAATTAACACAATGCAAAGTAGGCAAAAGCCTTTTACACTGAATATCGTTCAGTGAAACTCGGGAGGTGCTTCTGCCCTTAGCCTTTTATCTGGCAGAGACGCAGATGTTATAGTACTTCAAAAGACGTTGTATATCCGTCTCCCCAGGACATTACTCGAATTATCCCTAAGCACATGTATATGCACTTTACTCCGTACATAACCCCACCTCACTCCTATTCATCTCAAGGTCTTCTAACCTTAATTAAATGCTCCTTAAGATATTGCCTCCTGTTTAAATTATTCTTGTCCAACCCTGTCTTGTTTAGGTAAATCGCTCTGTAAAAATGGTAAACGCATCAGCATAGCCTATGTATATAATTTGTTGTTACACTTGCACTGGGACAACCAATGGTGTACTCATAGATAAATCAACATGTTTCAAATTTTTTATAAATCACTATTCGATTCTACTTCTTGGTCTGATGAGGATATATAGGATGCTGCATGGTGTTTATGCCTCCTCATGAGGAAAACATAGTGATTTATTTAGGATTACACTATTGGCTGTCCCAGGGCATGTGTAACAACAAATTATATTTTATACATTTGTACACTTGAATGTGTCCCTGTTAAACAGCATTTCTATTAAAAGTAATTTAGTGCCTGATGCATGGTTAAACTGCAATACGCACTGCCATGCACAGAGCTTATGCTAAATTCAATCCGATGATTCAGATTAAGGGTAGTTCTGTTTTTCGAGCTTTAAACACTGTTTAAGCGTGTGTTAAGGTGCCTATGGATGATTATGAAAGTCACAGTACTGATGAGCTCTGTTAGAGCGTAAAGCGTCTGCCGTTGTTAAAGTTTGTCGTCACACATAGGATGAATGGGCATACGTAGCGACTTTGAATATCGCGAGAATAATTCGGTTCTATTTCTTAGTCTGACGAGGATATATAGGATGCTGCCTGGTGTTTATGCCTCTTTATGAGAAAATATAGTGATTTATTTACGAGTACACCATTGTGTGTCCCAGGGCATGTGTAACAACAAATTATATTTTATATATTTACACACTTGAAGGTGTCCCTGTTAAACAGCATTTCTATTAAAAGGAATTTAGTGCCTGATGCATGGTTAAACTGCAATACGCACTTCCATGCATAGAGCTTATGCTAAATCCCTCTGATGATTCAGATTAAGGGTAGTTCTGGTTTTCGAGCTTTAAACACTGTTTAAGCGTGTGTTAAGGTGCCAATGGATGATTATTGAAGTCACGATACTGATGAGCTTCGTTAGAGCGAAACGCGTCTACCGTTGATGAAGTTTGTCGTCACACATAGGATGACTAGGTCTGCTGCATTTGACCGCATCTCCATTCCTTTCCTTATCTCTTCTCTCAGGTCCCTCAAGTTGCCTGCGACATTTTTTAACAGGGTGATGATATTGCTGTACACAAAGCGGTTCTACTATGAAGATAATCCTGAAGCACGTAAGTTCTACCATATTACGGGTGTACCCCAAGGATCACCACTTTCCTTAATCTTATATCTTACTGATTCCATCGAACTATATAAGATATTTAAACGTGATCAACATCTCGTGGTATATGCTGATAATACCACATACTTAATTTCTGAACGCAGGTGCAAAAATGTAGTCTCGGACATCAGCCGTTTCTTTTTAAGATTAAAAGACCAGTTGACCATTTCCAATCTTATTTTGAACTCCTCGAAATCATAGGTGGTCGTCTTTTATGGCGCCGCTGCCATTAAGAATAAATTGAAGAGATTAGCACTCTCAGCTATATCCTTCATATTTGCAAATCATCCACTCCCCACCTTACATGTCGAGTAAAATATCTGAGTTCGCTGTTACGATGGACTTGTCCGCGATAGCTGACCTAGATAGACTTAAACGTATTCTAAACAAAGCTAGGTGATCCTTGAAACGGGCTCAGCATCCGTTGTTGAGTGGGAAACCTCAAGTGCGCCTCTGGTGTACTTGGACTATTTCGGGATTAATCTTCATTTCGAAAGGACTTCCCCCAGAATAAAAACTAAGGTTTCTTAAGCTCCTCATCTCGCCATTACCGAGCATGTTCCGCTTTGATTGTACTCTTCGGGGGCGGGGGTAAGAGACCCCGGGTGTTTCAGTCGGAGAGCGGCGAATTGTTAACGAAGTTACCACCTAAATAGAAACTTAACATAATATTAATAATGGATTACGTAAAATTCAAAATTAACTTTTACATTCTACATAAAACAATTTTTGCCCCAATCATTTTTGGGTTGAGTTTAGATAATAAGCGTTAGATTTATTTTAGTGAAATTTATTTTTGGATAACTTATAGTGGTGACTTGTCCCTGTCATGTAAACTGCGAAATTAATTTATAAAAAATTTATTTCTGCGAAATTCATTTCTGGGACACTAAAAGTAATGACGAGTTCATGTAAACAGTTAGCAGCTAACTGATATTTAGCCATCAGTTTATATTATTCTTCAACATATCATATCTAGTGATATCATATCATATCTATTCTTCAACATATCTAGTTGTTGTTTTATCATTTACGTCTTCATTAGTTTAATTAATTAAGATGTGAATTAATTTATTTAATTCTGAAGAATAAAATAATAACGATATATAATAATAGGCTATTATGAATTAATTTATTTGATTCTGAAGGAATTAAATAAATAAGGCTATTAAATAATTTAATAAGGCTATTAAATAATTAAATTAAATAAATTAGGCTATTATAATAATAGCCCTGCACTGAATCTAATAAATCTAAATAAACATTATGCAAATGTTATTAATTACTGATTAATGGGTTGAGTTAAGTATAATTATATAGTTTAAAGTCGAATTTTCAGTAGCTAACTGTTATTATCAGGAGGACCTAAAATTACATAAGCGAGTTAATCGCCCCATTAATCAATAATTGGGGCAAGTGTGATTTTAAGGACCTAAAATCACACAAGATTATATGTTTTAATTTATCCATTCACTTATTAAAAGCGAATTGATAAACTAACAGTTAGCTATCTTTCAACAGCTACTGTTATCATCATCAGGAAGACCTATTGATTAATGGGGCGAGTTCATCGCCCATTAATTCACTTATTAAAAGATATCTTAAAGTAATCGTTATTAGAAAAATGTAAGAATTATCGTTTTTATTGTCAAATATAATATTTTTACGATACGAAATAATTCAAGGTACTTTTAATAACTTTAATAAGCTATAGAATAACTTATTCCAATAACTTGATATTAAAATTATTAAATGCCTTAAATTAATACTTATAGAAGATATAGGGTAATTGCGGTAAAATGTCTTTAATACCTGTGGTGTTAATACCGCTGTTACGTATGGTGTTAGTATTCCTGGTAATGTTGCAAATGTATTAGATATTCCAAACACTACCCCAGCGTGCACCGGAACTATATCATTGGCGTTACACATATGACCGGCACCCCATGTTATTCCGCTTAAATGAAAATAATTTTTGAACAGTTGTTTTATTTTGAAATATTTTATCACATCACGATGACAGAATTTACTATTAAATATCAATATTTATCATTAAGAAATTGTGAGCACAATCAAATTTTTTGATGTACCATTATTAGTTTTTTAATATGCAAGTCATTGATTGATTCACTAATAAAATTATCCTTTGTTGATAATTTTATGATCGGCGATAAAATCTTTCTTGGCTAGCAAAATCATTTTATGCAAGGTTATCTACTGTCAAAAAATAAGGAAAAAATATCAGCACGAATGATTGCTTTAGAATACTTGATTTTAAACTTTTTAATTAAAAATCATTAATTGAAATTATTATATGAATGTTAATATTATTTAATGAAAATTTAATATTTATATCATGATGAACAGGTTTTTAGCATGTGATAAAACAGTTTTTTTTCTGATATAGCAGAATCCAGCTAGATTTAAAATTTTAAAATTAAAATTAAAGTTGAATGTTAAAAATTTTTAATTTTTATTTTAAAATAAATTAAAATAAAATTTTAATTTATTTAAAAAAATTATAATTTTTTGCATCAAATTTAAAAAATAAATTAAAATAAAGTTTACCATGTATAACGCACCGAATTTAAATACAAATTTATACGCAAAGTAAAATGAGGTAAAATAAAGTAAAATAAAATAATTATATACATGTATCTAAATCATTTATTTTATTATAAATAAATTTTCATTATTTTATTTTAAAATAAAGTATAACGCACCAAATTTGAAATACAAATTTATACGTAAAGTGTAAAAATTTATTGATTTTCGCAAAATCATTTTCTCTTAAAATTAAAAATTTTTAATAACAATAAAGGTTATTTAATAATTTAATAAATTATTAAATTATTAAGTTCAATAATTTTAGTATATTTATTCAGCAATATAAACACTACAACTTACTTTCAAAATGTTGTACAATACAATAAATTAACGTTTGCATTAACGAGTGCTTACAAATTGTCTCTATTAATTCTGTATTAAATATTACCTGATGAACTCGTTATTTCAAATTCAACATATTAGCTTAACCAGGTCATTTAAATTAACATTACGTTGTTCAATTATAAGATGTTTTTAAGATGTTCAATTATATTTGAGCAATAAGATGTTTTTAAGATGTTCAATTATATTTGAGCAATTATGAGAAATGTCAACGCTTCACTAATATAAAGCAACTTTTATTTTCCAAAAAAACGACAAATTGTGCACGTCGGAGCTCCAAAAGGATTTGTAACTTTTAAAAATAACTATGGTGAATGGTGGTCTAATGAATTTTGCTTACAAATTGTTCTTGAAGACATGGCCAACGCTGGCCATGTCTTCAAGAACATGTCTTCAACTTCCAGGGGTTCATAGGTTACAATTGTGATGAACCATTTATCGAGGGCAGTGGTGGCACTGTATATGTTCATGGAGAAATTAACGTGGGATCTATCGACGATGCAGATGAACGATCTGAAGACTTATCTGATAACAGATTCGAAACCGAAAGAGAGTGTGATGATCTTACTGATAGCAGAACTGGAAACGACAGTGATGAGGATTGTGAGAACACCTGTGCTTATAGTTCAGAGGTTGACACTGTAGATACCTTCAATATTGTCGATGTAATTGATGTTCGATCAGATAACAGAAGCAATGACTGCAACGGTTATGGGAATGACTACCTTGCGACTATAGCGCTGATGGAGGACAACAACGATTCTGGAAATTACTACTGCTGTAGTGTGGAAAAACGAATGGTTCTAAAAAAGTTCGAGGATTCCGGTTGTGGTTGTTTCTCTGATACAGTAACGTGTTGGAAATTCAAAAGAAAATAATCCTTACTGCAAATCAAACTTAGTACCACTTAACTTTTCTGCTAAGTTCCGAAGGTGTCTCACCAGCGATGGTCTTGGCTGCGCTGTGGAGTTCGGAAGCGTAAGTCATTTAAGAAGACAGGCACTTAAAGGCTCCTTCAGAGAACATATCGACTTTGAACTCTTGTCAGAGAAAAGTAAGAAACATACTGGTTTATCATGTATTTCCAATTTGTCAATTCTGTTCATGATATCCTTTAACATTATATCTATTAATAGCTTTGAAAATAATTATAATTTTTGAGGATGTAATAAAATTTTCACAATTACGGGCAACATTCTTTTACAAACTACTTCTGTCAATTAGCATTTAACAATTTCTTAAAGGTTAACGCTTTTTCGTCTATGTAACTTTCCTATCACATATGTATGCAAAGTTCAACCATCGATAAGATAAATATTTTTGTATACTGGAAGAACAAAGCTTTGAAGGAGGTGATGTGTTCGAACAGAAGGGAGGTATGGAGATCATGCGACAAGACCGCTGGCCTACGTCTGCTAAAATCCTCTCCTTATGTGGTACTAATCCTTGGATTTTTGTTTATATATTCTAATTTTTAATAAAATCTTTATTTATTTTATTATTACTAATATAAAGACTACGGAGTTGATTGAACTATACCGCACAATGTAGTTAATCACAAATATCTATGGAAAATAAATTGTTAGTAATTTTAAATTAAGTACAGTTATAAAATGATATCAGATTCAAGTATCATCTTATGAAATCAACATGTTAATCAAATTTTATGATAACATGAGCAATTAACGAAGGAAGCTTGAATTTCTACTTATGTGGTAAGAATAATGTTTACTTTTTATTTCCTGCTATTAAATTTAACACCAGTTAATAGAAGTTTACAGATTATTGAAAAATTTAATAAATCGAGCTGCTAAGTCATTCACAAAAATTGTGTTAGCCTCAAAATCACTTGATAAAATTGTAGTATTAAATGCAGAATACTGAAAAGTGTTATCAATCGAGCAGCTGCCCGAATATATTTTTCATCTTTAATAAAATGTAATTAATGATTTTGTTCTACTTTGCAGGAGTGTTTATGTTTCAACTTTGCAGGAGTGTCCGATATTTATATAATTAAAGTAATCAAGGATAATCGTATAAAGTAGCATTTTTCTATAAATAAAGTATATACAATTAGATATCATAAGGAAAATATTTATTTATAAATAATATTACGAAATTAATAAATATTAAAACAATATTTTTTCTTTCAATGATGAAATAATTGTCAATATTTCAAAAAATTAATATAATAATTACTGATATTTAAGTTATAATATTTACGTATGTACTTAGATCTACTAATTACATAATTTAAAAAACTTATATATATAATCTAATCTAAGTATGTAAGATCTACTAACTTAGATCTTACATACTTAGATTAGATTAGATTAGATATATAAGTTATTTAAATTATTGTTCGAAAAATTGATAAAGGTGACAATTAATAAAGTTAATTAGTAGATACACATTATAATAATGAATATTTAACTATTTCTAAAATAATTAAAAGTCGTTTTAAGCCCATTATCGATATTTGGTCTAGAACCCACATATTCTAACAAATACTCACAAAAGTCCTTGACCTAGTGCTAGCAATAGGATTGCTAGATTTTGTTGTGAGCATTTTACAAATCCAAGAGCAATTAGAAAAATACCTGGAATCCATGTCCCTTAAATACATTAGAAGTCGATTATATAAATAAACAGATTTTGAGTATTTACCCATCATTACTGCTATTTTACGAATAACAGTTCGATTTTTTATTATATTCTTTCTGAATAAATAATCTGCCAAAAAACTAGACAATGTTGTTGTAAACCAAATTATTACGTAAGGAATAGCTGACACAAAGCCACTCTAAATTTAAAATTTGAGCTAGAACATTGAAAAATGCTATTTTAAAAAATTAAATTTTGATGAAATTAATATTGTTACAATTAAAACTTTTTCTGGCATTGCATGTTGCTTTAATATTATCTATAAGCCAACAGCAGTTGGCTACACTTAAGTATTGTTGGGCCTCATCAGCTACTGATCCAATATCTACGTTCACTTTCCGGTCTTTTGAGGGCTTAGCTGACGATCACTCGACTCGTCTGCTTTATTGACATAGTTTGTCAATAAAAAGACAAAATCATTCTAAAATCATTGCATATAAGAAATGCAATTAATATTTTAATATATAATGTTATTAATTAATATATAATTTTATACCTATAATTATGTATAACAAAAAGCTGTATAATAATTAGCATGATTAGATATATAAAAGTATGCAGTATCGAAATATTTAATAAAAAAATATTTCAACATTTAGTATTGAAATAAATATGAATTTATTATATATTAATTAATATATAATTACATACTTATAATTATGTATAACAAAAAGCTGTATAATATATAACTTGATTAGACATATAAAAATATGTGATATCGAAATATTTATAATTCGTAACGTGTTGGTTTCAATAAATATTTCTCTATAATCCTAGCATCAAATAATGTTTATGCATTACTTTGTATTCAATTAAAATGAGTACAAAAGTTTGAAAACGAAATATAATTATAATGAAAATAAATTCTTTGGTATTATAGAACAAGTTAATGAAGAAAATATCAAAAAATTACTTATTTCTAATCCATTCGGAAGCAAACAAAAATAAGAATTTTGCGACGTTTACATTCGTACAATTAAGAATGTTTCCATAAATATGAAGGATGAATCCATAGTAAACAGAAACATTGAAACTTTAATGTAATTGATTATATCTATAATAGACTATTATGATCTTTTGAGATAGTTTATATTATTATTGTATATTACAATATCACGTTATAGCGAGTGATAGAAATCGTTACAAAATTAATAGCATATTTTTCAACAAAACACCCACATTTAAATGTTAATATTCAAATCAAAAAAAAACTGAAATAAGATAATTGCAACAACTGAAAACGTAGCATTGCTTCACAGTTTTATTCCATATGTCATTTTTGCTAACCTTTGAAGTATCAAGATAAAGGACATTGCTAAAATATGACGGTGTTTCAGTAAGCAGAGTATAAAATCCCCAATTTGCGCAAGTATGCGTGAGAAATAAGCCCCAACAATGCTTACTTGTTAAAATCGCTTTCCAAGGTGCAGACTATATTACAAAAGAAATTGACACTTAATAAGGAGATTAAACGTATTACCAATTCATTAGTTTCAACTCTAACTGTATCTAGATGCTTTAAAATGTAATCCTTTTCACGTTGTGGAGTTATCCATGATTTTTGGGGTGTATCCCTAAAGAATATTAGCCATAGTAGAATCCACAGTAACTCAATTGAAGCTAAAATTAGATTAAAATTTTGTCAGTCACGTTCAAAAATGTTGCCTGCTGTAAATAACTATAAATATTGACAACAGTGAAAACTACAACAAAAAAAGAAAGTTAAATATGTTAAATTGTATCGCCAGGTCCAGTAAATTTAAAACCAACAGATGATTCTGCTTATTTCTAGCATAAATATAGTTTTTCAAACGTTAAAAGCTTAATGTTAAATACAATTTAAATATTTTAAATTGTTTTTAGTAATCTTTGCATAACTATTTTTATAATCTAACTATTTCAAATAACTATCTTTAAAATTTACAGGGTGTTTGTTGAAAAATTATTAAAATTGTAAATATTGCCAAAAAACGATTACAAGTAGAGCAGACTTCCTTATCACTCCTAGACGAGCTGATGGTAGCCGGCAGCACTCATCAGTAGTGTGAACTACCATCAATCGTTTCGGCTGCCTTGTGATATATTAAATAGGCATTTCCGAGAATTTGCTAATGTGATAGCATGGGCATAGCCTCTTTAAACTAACCATGTGCTTTCCGGACCATCCTAATTTTATTCGGCAGGAATTTTACTTGCTGTCGTTGCTTGCTTTCTCACAGGATCCTTTGGAGAATACATTTTTATAATTTTATACCTGACTGGGTTAAACTGTGCTCCGGGAGCTGATAAGCTTCAGTTTTATAATTGTAAATGTTGCCAAAAACCGGAGTTCGATTACAAGTAGAGCAGACTTCCTTATCACTCCTAGACGAGCTGATGGTAGCCGGCAGCACTCATCAGTAGGGTGAACTACCATCAGTCGTTTTGGCTGCCTTGTGATATATTAAGAAAGCATCTCTGAGAATTTGCTTACGTGATAGCATGGGCATTACCTCTTAAAACTAACCATATGATTTCCTGTCGCAGCTTGATCCTGTGAGAAAGCAAGCAACGACAGCAATTAAAATTCCTGCTGAATAAAATTAGGATGATCCGGAAAGCACATGGTTAGTTTAAAGAGGTAATGCCCATGCTACCACGTAAGCAAATTCTCGGAGATGCCTTCTTAATATATCACAAGGCAGTTGAAACGACTGATAGTAGTTCATTCTGCTGATGAGTGCTGCCGGTTACCATCAGCTCGTCTAGGAGTGATAAGGAAGTCTGCTCTACTTGTAATCGGTTTTTTGGCAATATTTACAATTATAAAACTGAAGCTTATTAGCTCCCGGAGCACAGTTTAACACATCCAGATATAAAATTATAAAAATGTATCCTCCAAAGGATCCTGTAAGAAAGCAAGAAACGATAGCAAGTAAAATTCCTGCTTAATAAAATTCTGATGATCCGGAAAGCACATGGTTAGCTTAAGGAGGTAATGCCTTTGCTACCACGTAAGCAAATGCTCGGAGATGTGTTCTTAATATATCACAAGGCAGCCGAAACGACTGATGGTAGTTCATCCTACTGATGAGTGCTGCCGGATACCATCAGCTCGTCTAGGAGTCATAAGGAAGTCTGCTCTACTTGTAATCAAACGCCGGTTTTTTTTGGCAATATTTACAATTATAAAACTGAAATTTAAGACAATCGGATTGATATCTATAAAAATGTATCCTTCAAAGGATCCTGTCAACCACTGGTTAATGTGTCAGGTAGTGGAGGCAGTGCACGAACCAAACAACTCCAAACATCGCGATCCTTATCAAAAGACCAGAGTTCACTTTCAGACAGTCAAAGGCGGTCTTCGGATAGCTTCGAGATTTGATCGCTCCACCGTTATCGAGGTCTACCTCGACGCCTCTTTCCAGAGAATCCGACTTGGAAAACTCTCGGAGGAAGGAATCCCTAGACATCCTCAGAACGTGGATGATCTGGAAAGCACATGGTTATTTTAAAGGGGTAATTCCCATGCTACCAAGTAAGCAAATTCTCGGTGATGCCTATTTAATATATCACAAGGCAGCCGAAACGACTGATAGTAGTTCACCCTACTGATGAGTGCTGCCGGCTACCATCAGCTTGTCTAGGAGTGTTAAGCAAGTCTGCTCTACTTGTAATCGAACTCCGGTTTTTTGGTAATATTTACAATTATATATAAGAATAAATAAATAAAATACAAGATTTTACCTGTTTACCACTTGTTCAGGTGTCAGGTCGTGGAGTGAGTGCACGAACCAAACTACTCCAGACATGGCGATGCTGAGCGACAGGCCAGAGTTCTCTTTCGTACAGCCAAATGCGGTCTTCGGACAGCTTCGAGATTTGATCGCTTCACCGTTATCGAGGTCTACCACAAAGCCTCTTTTCAGAAATTCCGACCTGGAAAACCTTCCAAGGAAGACGATCCCTAGACATCCTCAGAACGTGTCCTAGCCACCTCAACTGATTTTCTTCAAATTTGGGAAGCAGTGACCTTACTTCGAGTCTATTTCGGATGACCGAATTCCGCACCTTATCTCTTTGGGTAAGACTGGCCATACCGCGAAAAAACCTCATTTCGGTCGCCAGCATATATTTGGGTGTTGAAATCAGTGCTCATTTTGCCAATCCAAGCCTGATGGCCTTACCATCAGCTCACAACCTTCTCTTTCTTGAGAAACTTAAAAGATAAGACATAGAAGGGTTTATGTAAGCAATATTCGCCTTATTCCTGCTCAGTTGAAGCCTATGCCTATAACTATAATATTCTTTCAAGATAGCGTGTCTCTGAGACATAGAAAGATTGGGAAGATGTATTATTTTTGCTAGAACCTTAAGTTTTGTCAGAGTGGGATTGAAAATGTGACATTTAAAGGTAGTCGAAAGGATCCCGTTAATAGAGAACTTTTGCTAGTGCACTGTAGCTACATGGTCACACTGATTATACCAATCTGTAGTTATGAGTAGACTAATGTCGAAACGCCCTATTGGTGCTAGGCATCTATGGTAGGTATATTCGGGGTTAAGCTTCCCGACGAAGGTTGTAAAAAAGTATTCAGGTTTATACTTTCCTGTTCATGTTAATTAAAAAAGTTTTATTTAAATTCTTTCTCTAAAATACATCTATTAATAATTATAAATACGTAGATTATATTAAAAAATCAATTGAAACGAAATAGAATGATAAAAATATGAAGTTTATATCCTTTGTCTCATTCGACTATGAAGGTTTATCTATTTTTACGATTACAAGAAAACATGCTCGAAAGGAAAATGTTTCAAAACAAAAATGTGTTAAACATGGGAAATTATCCTCTTTTGTTGGTGTAGCAGTATATTAGGAGCCGCATCGAGTATAACTCATTAGAGGAAATATCCTTGATCAACTGAAATATAAGAACCGTTAGGAACCTAGCATTCCAATTTTGATCATTGAGATATCCTCTTACTGCAAGAGGAGCGTTCTCCATTGCTTTCGAACACTAAGCAGACAACTCGAAGATAACACAATTTTTACATATAAAGTCGACGTAGGTTAGAGATCACCGTGTTATAAATGACTAGAAAGCGTTTTAACTTTTTTAGAGGGATACAGCTATGTTGACTTGTATCAACTTCTAAAATTCTTATTTTCCCGTTGTCGGGTTTTTATTTTTTTACAAGATTTTTATTATTTTTTATTTAAATAAATTCTTAATTCTAATCAGTACGCTACAATTCAAAATTTATGAAACTCATCAGCTGCTGAATCAAGACCTAAATTTAAAGTTTAGGAGACCTAAGTTATTCCATCGTTATCTGATTTTGAATTAAATTGATATAGGTAGCAGAAGGTTAAGGACGTTCAACTTATATTTGTATTCTTGTCTACTGCCGTAACATTGTGACTATTAAACCAAAATCTTTTTAAAAGATTTGGTTTTAATGAATTAAAAATTATTATTAAAAATTATTAAATGATTTAAATGATTTCAAATCATGTTTAACAATAATTTAAAATTTATAGAAAAGTCAGGTTTTAATCCAAATATTTTTAATGATTAAAAATTTATTGAAAATCCAGATATTAATCTACACTGATTAGAAGTGATTAGATAATCCCCTTTAATCCGATGTAGTCCTAAAAAAAGTTAATAAAGTGTATAAATGCCTTCGTTGTTAAAATTATCTACCTGGAATTAAAAATCCAACTTAAAAATAATAAACAACTGTTTCTCTCTTAGAAATAAGTATAAAACTGACAAAGGCATATTAACATGAACCTTTTTTGAATTGTAAGGTTTTAAAGATCAATTTTCATATTTTACCCTATTTGTTTTTGGTATTCAAGTATCTAGGGAAATGGATCTCGGGTGCGGTTAGAACCGACCTTATTATATATATTTTTACGCGATTTTTGTAAAAATCGCGTGAAACAATTACTGTTAATTGTTAACTTACGACATATACATGTACTACCCAACAGCCTATTAAGAAGTAAAATAGTGTCCAACTTAGTTATGAGGTTTACTACAAATTTATGAAAGTAAATCAGCATATTGGCTAGTATTAACAACTTTATAGTAAATAATTGTCGGGTATATAGTTATTAGCTAGCATACTGCACAACAACTATTTCTATATAGCTGTTGGATAGTATACTGTTCAACAACTGGGCAGTATACAAAAAAATAAAAAAATAAAAAAATGTGCACAAGTGAAAACGTTTATTGCGTGTCGGAGCATCAAAGCTCCTATGAAAATGTGCCTGTAATCAACGATTCCGCTGGAATTACACATGGTAAATGTAAAGTACCTTCTCCTACATCTTTCCCTTCGGACTTGCAGGTTAGTCAATTTAATAAGAACTATGTTACTGACTCGGGGGAGCTCCCCCGATACCGAAACTAAAAAATTTAGCAATCATTAATTCAGTTATGCCAATTGAAAAGCATAAGCTTTTCAATGTTTTTTACGTAGCTTCGTCCAGAACTACTCTGGAAGAGTAGTATTCAATTCGGTCCGATCATTCGTTAATCAACTAAAAGTCTCATTTTCGTCACATGAACTAATGGATGCTTATGAGTCATTTTTCAATAATAATCTGTCCCATCTGGGATCTCTAACGCTAAAGCCCCTACAGGCAACTGTTAAAATTCTAATTACCCTCCTTATTTGGAGGAGGAAGATCTGGTTCTCTTACGGGACACGTTCAAGTTGAGTTCTGTCCGCAGATTGAAATCTAAAACAGGGGAATCCTTACCTGTTGCGTTCTGCGGTACGGACTTAAACAACGCTGATATTTTGTCACGGAATGCAGTCAACCCCTTTATGGGGTATAATCTCAGATTCAATTTGGTTGATCAAGATTGCTTCACATTTCCTCATTGTAACTCCTGCCACTGCTGGGGGCACTGGGCCTCCTCCTGTACGCGGGAGAAATCGTGCGGAGTATGCGGCAAATCTTCCTGTATCGCTTTGTCAAAGGGGGAGAGGTGCGTAGCTCCCCCAGTCTGTACTAATTGTGATGGGGACCACCCCGCGTGGTCACGTCGTTGTTGTATTTTCAGAGAACATAGAATGAAATATGCAGTTCCGGCTCCCCCAACTGGAAGAAGTTTTGCTGCTGTTGCCGCGCAGCCATCGGAAAGAATGTCCAACATGAATATTTTGCACTTACTGGACAACAACAGGAAGAATACATTCTCTCAAATACAGTAGTGCCTAGCACCCCTCCTTGGGGCGTTCCTAAGTTCTCCCTCAGTTCCGTTGCAATCGGAGAAAGATTGTCCGAAATCAAAGAAAAGGGGTGGATCAGCAAGATCGGTTCCACCCCTCAAGGTTGGCAAACTGATAAAAGAGAAAGGCGCCTCAAAGGGAAATGAAGATACTGCCCTGGGGGTTACGATTCTGGATGGGGCTAGTGGCGGGAGGGGCGACCTTCCCGCACCTAGCTCTGTCTAGGTTGACTTCCCCCGTCCAACTTGTCTAACACAATGGTGAGTAAGCCTGAGCCTTTTTCACTGAATATTCTTCAGTGGAATTCGGGAGGTGCTTCTGCCCTTAGACTTTTATCTGGTAGAGATGCAGATGTTATAGTCCTTCAGGAGACGCGGTCTATCCGTATCCCCCAGGACATTACTCGATTTATCCCTCAGCATATATACACCCACTTCACTCCGTATATAACGCCTTCTCACTCATCTTCATCTCAAGGTCTTTTAACCTTAGTTAAATGCTCCTTAAGATCTTCCCTCCTTCTTAACTATTCTTGTCCTGCCCTATCTTGTCTAGCTATATCACTTCGTAAGAACGGTAAATGTATCAGCATAGTCAATATTTATATACGGCCAGGAGAAATTCACAAGAACCGTGACCTCCTGGATCGTTTATTGGGTAGCGGCTATGACATGTTACTTGGTGATTCCAACGACAGAACTTGTCGTTGGATTAATGCAGCAAACCGCAGAGCCAGGAACGAATATCTTATTCACAAACCACCATCCCCCACCTTTCATTGCTCAACAACTAATTCACTCCTCGACATATTACTGCTTCATAAGAAGTGGTTGTTAAAACCCTTCTGTACTGAGCAGTCGCGCCAACAACAGACCACCTCTCATGACCTAATTCGTTGGCGGTTAGAGGAAGATACGTTGCTGAGGAGAAGGTTCCACTTTGATCCCGTCAGGGTGGCCTTCTTTCAGGCAGCTATCCAACTATTCCCCCGAATTGGGAATGAGAGTTTGACCAAATTTAATACTTACCTCTCTTCGCAAGCTACCGCGATACTATCGACTACCTATAAATGTCGCATATACAATCCCACTCCAACAAAGCTCAAGGTCCTAGCTAAAATGCTATATCTTCCTACTCTCTCTGTTTCCGCCAGACAAGCCCTCTCGAATGAATACTGGAGCACTAGATATAGGTTCTAGTTGAGTAGGGATAAGGCAAGCATTTCTCGCCTTAGCCCTTCTCAGTCTTCCTTCTGGAAGATACTCAAGAAGGATAAGTTTGTCTGTTGGAAGGATAGAGCATTAGGTTGGATTGGTAGAAAAGGCCTTGATAAAGTTTTGGAGGAGGCACTATCCCTTCACAATTATGGACCCACTCATTCATCCCAACCAATCCCGCCTTGGTGTGACTTCAGGAGTAGGGACTTATCTGTTACAGATATCCTTAACTCATGGGGGCCACTCCCGGGCACCTCCAGAACCCATGCGCCACTCTCCACTCGTGTCTGTCAGCTTTTGACAGACAGTCAAAGAAAGGAAGTCGCGATAACAATGCTATTAGCCTCCCCTTCCGACATTGCTAACATAAATATTAGCCGTCGAGTATTTTTACCAAAAAAGAAGTCGATTACATGTCCAAAGATCTGCGGCCTATTTCAATTCAAAACTCCCTCATCTCTATTTACGAAAAAGCGCTTGCGCGTAAAATCCGCGACCATCTAAATAGGTGAAATTTAATCCCACCAGGTTTACATGGGTACGTAAAAGTTCGCTCGGTCCATTCAGCAATAGGTGAAGTGCAACAGTTTTGTCAGGATAACAGTCATCAGCTTGCTGTTGCTGTCTTTCTTGATTTTTCGGCTGCATTTGACCGCATTTCCATTCCTTTTGTTATCACTTCTCTCAGGTCCCTCGGGTTGTCTGCGAGAATTGTTAACAGGGTAGAAATATTGTTGTACTCCAAGCGATTCTTCTATGAAGACGACCCTGATGCACGTCAGTTCTATCCTATTACGGGTGTGCCTCAAGGCTCCCTACTTTCTCCAATCTTGTATCTTGCTGCCTCCATTGAACTATACAAAAAATTCAAACGCGATCAACATATTGTGGTATATGCTGATGATACTACAGCCCTGTTCTCTGGACGCGGGTGCAAAGATGTAGTCTCTGACATCAGCCATTTCTTTACAAGATTAAAAGATCAGCTGCCCATTTCCAATCTTGTTTTAAACTCTTCCAAATCGCAGGTGGTTGTCTTTAATGGCGCCCCTGTGACAAAGACAAAACTCAAGAGATTAGCACTCTCAGCTTTATCTTCCATCCTGACTAATCAACCACTCCCTACCTTCACAAATCGAGTAAAATACCTGGGATGCACCATTACGGTGAGCTGGTCAGCGAAAGCTGACCTGGATAGACTAAATCGTATCCTGAAGAGAGCTAGATGGGCCCTGAAACGGGCCCAACATCTGTCATTGAAAGAGAAATCCCAAGTGCGCCTCTGGGGTACTTTGGCTATCTCGGGATTAGCTTTTCTTTTCAAGAGGACGTCCCCCAGAACAAAGACTAAGGTTTCTCAAGCTCCTCGTCTCGCGTTTACCCAGCATAGTCCGCACCGACTGGACTCTTCGGGGGGTGAAAGACCCCGGGTGGTTCAGTCGCAAGGCGGCGTGTTGGATTGGTTGGGGGCTCAGATCCCCATGGATTTGAGGCTATAATTCTGAAGAAAACGGGCTTGCATTTGAAGAGTGTCAATTATCTATGAAGAAGATTTAGACTGTAACTGTATCATTGTATTTATTCTATTTATTTATCCTGCATGTTATTTATTATTAATAAAATCTATTATTATTTATATCTACCCAGCGGCAGATACGCAACTATACATATTGTTATTAAAAGTGGCTTCTTAAATTGCATTGAACAATATACTTAATATCTTAAAGGTTTGCCAATTCGACCCAAGCTTATTAGTTTGATCATACTTTGTTTCAAAACGCAAATCTGTTTCGTTTGCAATGCGTTGAAAGTTTCATGATCTGTCCAAATGCACATTTTCTCTCTTAATTTTTGTTGCAAATTTAATTAATAAATTTACAAATTAAAAGTTATAAGCGATTCGTTTAACTATAGTGTTTGTAAATTGATCAAAACAATCATGATTTTAAACTTATTATTTTATATAAATAAAACAATATTAATAACCAACCTGTGACATAAAAGATTGCTTCCCAACCGGATGCTTTGCATAAGTAACCGCCAAGCGGTAATATGAATATCGGAGCAATGTGGGCACCTAATTCGGTATATGAAGCAAATTTAGTAAACAAAATCTTGATATTTTAAATTATTTGAAATATATAATTAAATATATAATTATTTAATATTAGTCAAATTATATTATTACATTAATAATATAAACGTGTTATTAATATTATTAATATTATTATCATTATATTAGCAGCATTTGTGTTCTTTGTGTTCTTATTAGCAGCATTATATTATACAGCATTTGTGTTCTTTGCAAAAATGAATGTGCATCTAACCTGTATATGTTCACTTGCCCAATTTTGAAAAATCTGTCACTATCCGATATTGACAGTAGGAGAAGATTTTGAAATACAACTTATAAAATTGATAAACTTTTGGTGTATTTATTTTGTTTACCCAGTACCGAAAGGTAAAAAGGTATAATAAATTCTCTCATTATTATATGATAATATAAAAATTTGGTTTTCTCAAACTTTGGTTTTACAATAGCAAGAGTTGCCAGCCTGTGCTTGAGGACTAGTCGTATTCCTTGGCATCAAGTTCCACGTTACGACGCTAACATTGTAGCTTAATAGTATTTATGAATGTTTTAGACTGCTTACACTTTTTCTCACTTGTGTTTTCTTTGTTCTTGATTCTAATAAATTTACTTTTAAAAAAATATATGATAATATTATCATATTATTATATCATTAATATTAATATATATTTACATTATTATTAGTCACATTTACTCACATTTTGCATTATAATTTATAAACATGAAAGTAAATATTTACAATTTTATGAGCAAAATAAATATTTATTAGTCATTAATCGACTTTGTATTATTATGAGCAATGACACAAGTTGAATTATCGGTCATTGGTATTTATCGTGAGCACTATAAAATTCTGAAGTTTGCAGCAGTGTCTAGCAAAATGAGGATTGTAAAGACTATTTACATAATTTATTATCATATAATAAATTAGTTAATAATTGTCATCATACTTTTTCAATGATCTTGCTCCAAATAAAGAGAAACAAGTCATAATATTAAAACCGAAAATTTACATGTGATACATTTACTGGTTTTTATATTTTCACTAATAAAAGTAAAGCAAACTAAATAGATAAAACATTAACTTATAAAATATATAATTTAAACAAATTCAATTCAAATTGTCAGTTGATTAAAAAATAAAGTACAAACTTTTAAAGTATTTCGTCTCATTAATATAGCTAAATATTTTTGAAACCTTCTATTGTCGAAATATTATACTTGTATATTTTAAGGTTTTTTAAGATATAACGTTTGATTGACAATTTAATGAATAATGCAGTATACTAGAGTGTGCTATACAGTTCGCCTTCTTTACACATTTTCACAATTTGTTCACATAGGAAATACAACAAGCGATCTGTAGATAACCTGATGATCGTAAATGAAAGTTGGTCACATAATCTGCTATAATTTATTAAATTACATTTTAAACATACCTGATGTTGCTATGGCTATTAAAAAGCTCTTTTCAGAAACTGGAGCCCATTTTGTCCAAACATTTGAAGCACACGGTAAAATGACTCCCTGTAATATAATAATAGTTCCTTCAATAATAGTTCGTTTAAAGGTAAAATTGCTAAAATTAAAATCAAATTTCACTTAAATGATTTAATTTACTCTTATATTTTTTCACTTCTCCATTTGACTTATTACGAGTAAATTAGCAAATTTTATTATTTCAGATTAAAGCAGTTTGCTCGCTAAAAGAACTATTAACCTGCAATAGATCTCATACTATCAAAAAATAAATTTTTAGATAAAAACTGATCAAACAATTAAATAATTAATATATATTAATCATTTATATATTTATTATTTATTTACCAATTAAACCAATAATATTTTCTTGATTAAACTAATTAGCAAATAATTAATAAGTTAAATTGATTTTAAATGTTATATTATGAACGTATAAAAATTTTGCTAATACACTATCCAGAAATATATTTTTAAAATCGAAATAAATATATATTATATTTATATTTTTATATATAAAAATATAATTATGTAATTATATTAAAATTAATTTCGTTAGTTAATGATTTGGCAATACTGGTGCTATTAAAATTTGTTCCTTCAACAATCATAAATATATATACTGAAATCAACGTAGACTTTCTTATTTCAGATGTGATTGTCGATATGAAATGCATTAATAATTTATTCCGAACACGTTGTCTTTAATTTACAATGAAATTTTTTTATTAATTTTATGAATGAACAAATTTTATAAATTGTATTTATTATTTTATAATCTAAAATTATAAAATAAAATTATAATTTATGTATTTAAATTTCAATAATAAAATATAGACTATATGTTTGACTTTTTTCATTGCGTATTAATTTTAATCTATATTACAAGAAGGCGAGGAAACAGGAATATTTATTTGATTACAAAAATCCAATATTTCGACGTTACTACGGCACGTCATCTTCAGGGTTGTAATTTGATTGAACACATAAATTTTCTAAGAAATTTTTTTAAGAAAATTTATAAGTGTTCAAGCAAATTACAACCCTGAAGATGACGTGCCGTAGTGCCGTCGAAATATTGGATTTTTGTAATCAAATAAATATTCCTGTTTCCTCGCCTTCTTGTAATAATTCGGATTGGAAACGAATTTTCTCTTTAATCTATATAATTTACATTCTGGCATATATTGTTTTGAAGACATTGTTTTTAATGCATATATTGTTTCGAAAATTAAATAAATTGTTTATTTTTCTCTGGTAGATATGTAAAGAATTTGAGATATTTACAAAAGCAACGGTAACGATCAAATAATTTGGTCATTCATGAAGAACATTAATGATCGAATTATTTTTAAACAAAAAATTCCTTACACTCCCACAGCCAACCAACACCCTTGTAAACACAAAGAGACCATAACTATGTTTTGCTGCAGATACGTAATGCCATGCGGATAACGAATTCAGCGCTGTACCTGCAGCCATTGGAATCATTGATCCAAATTTACCGGCGAGGATACCACCTGGTATTTCTGTTATTAGGTAACCATAAAAGAAGGCAGCAAGAAGAGTCGCGCGTTGTTTTTCTGTGTAAATGAAAGGTCCATCCTTAACACAAAACACTAAATTAAAGCAAGCTTTAACGTACTGTTATTTTAATATCTAGCAAGTCATTAAAATTATCTTCAAAGAGAAACTTCATTAAATTGAAAATTTTATTTTAATAAATGAACTTGAAATTTACAAATTAAAATTTTGCTTTTATAAATATAAATTGGCATTTTAGGCATTACAGATATTTATAAACAAACCAGATTAAGTACATAGGAATGTACCAACCTGACACCGACTATATTGTGTTAACCTAACGTTAACTACTTGTGTTAACCTGACGCTAACTATCTTGTGTTAATCTGGCGCTAATTTAGTACCAAAGTTAAAATTTTATTAAAATATTATAAAATATATAAAAATTTTATTATAACATTTTATTAAGACGATTTTAATTTATTTAGTAGCCTCAATTTAGTAAATGCCGTGCCTTTTGCCAAATATATACTATACATGATAATCTTATTTAATATTTAAATTTTGCATGACCCAACACTTCCAACTTAAATAATCTTGAATTAGAAAAATTCAAAATTTTACTAAATAATTAAAAATAAATAATGGATATGATTGATAACCTCTATAACTTATGACTGATGACCTTTATCACTTATTCGAATACATCGTCTATTATTTATTAGTTAATTCGTAAAGATTTATTTTTATTTTAAATTTGAATAATAAATTTTACTCTTATATAAATATACATTTTATAAAATCTTATATAATCATTTATTATCTATCTTTATTCAAAATTTAGATGGTGTAAAATAAGTAGACTCAGTCAGCTAATCTGATTTGTTCTACTGACAAGTTATTATTGACCTATGGACTTTGTTGTCTGGGTAAAATAACCTATGTCAAAGATACTGAAACTATGTGTTATTGATACGACATTATTATATTCTGCTAATTTTCAAGCAAGTTTGATAATTTTTTTCTTTTTCTTATGATGAAGAATTATAAATTACCAAAATATTATTAAATTATTAAATTTACAAAATATCATTATTAAAAATAAATTTAACTATTAGGTTAAAAATGTTTATTGATTGATAATAAATAATATACTTTGTATTAGAATAAGATACACTAGATAATCAAATTTCATCAGACGAAATACATCATTGGCATTTATTTGACCCGCTGCTATGTTGGGTCTAGTAACAGGGGCCAAAACCTGATAACATAGCAGTTCCTCCTGATGACCTCTATTCCTTATTCAAATACATTGTATATTTTTTAAAAGTCAATTCATAAAGTTTGATTTTTATTTTAAATTTTAATTATAAATTACATCGTTATATAATATATATAATATATATAATATATATTATATATATTATATGATATATTATATATATCGTTATATCATGGCACAGAGCACATAAGCTCTGTGCCATGCATAGAGCTTATGCTAATTTTCCTCTGATGATTCAGATTAAGGGTAGTTCTGTTTTTCGAGCTTTAGACATTGTTTAAGCGTGTGTTAAGGTGCCTATGGATGATTATTAAAGTCACGGTACTGATGAGCTCCGTTAGAGCGAAACGCGTATACCGTTGTTGAAGTTTGTCGTCACACATAGGATGACCGGGCATACGTAGCGACTTTGAATATTGCGAGAATAATTCGGTTATATTTCTTGATCTGATGAGGATATATAGAATGCTGCCTGGTGTTTATGCCTCTTCATGATGAAAACATAGTGATTTATTTACGAGTACACCATTGTGTGTCCCAGGGCAGGTGTAACAACAAATTATATATATATATATATATATATATATATATATATATATATATATATATATATATATATATATATATATATATATATATATATATATATATATATATATATATATATATATATATATATATATATATATATATATATATATATATATATATATATATAACGAATAGTTGCTAGGTCACACGAGGTGACTTTCGCATTGAAAACCAGCTACAGAATCTTTCCTTCATGATATCCAATTCCATACACCCTGACTACTAACGGCACCATTGCCACAGCCGTTTTCGTTTCG
This sequence comes from Pomphorhynchus laevis, assembly GCA_012934845.2. Lineage (NCBI taxonomy): Eukaryota > Metazoa > Acanthocephala > Palaeacanthocephala > Echinorhynchida > Pomphorhynchidae > Pomphorhynchus > Pomphorhynchus laevis. The sequence goes on from WNNJ02000387.1 coordinate 215,293, forward strand.
CCCGCTTTTTGCCACATGTTGGTAGCCCCGGGCTCGTCAGAAGGCTGACTACCAACTCTTCACCTTTTTAAACCTGACACATCAGAGATTCGAGCTGTCGCTCTCCGTACTTTGGCTGGCGCTCTTGACTGCTAGGCTACGAATCCAGGATTACCAGATTTCACAC
>WNNJ02003830.1:0-10403 GCA_012934845.2 Pomphorhynchus laevis
ATACCATCAATGTGGAACTTTTTAGTTGCGAAATCTCCTGCGCTCAGCATAACTGTCTTCTTAAGATTTAAGGTATATGCCGTATTTTCCCGGCTGATCTTTCCACGCACGAACATGCAGCTCCAGTTTCTTTCTATCCTCGCATACCACCATTACATCATCACCGTACAGTATAGTCCATTTTACGCTATATTTGGTCGCTAGTGATTACATTCATGATCAGGATGAACAGGATGAGCGATAAACAGATTCTTGGTGTAATCCTACACTTATTTGGAATGACTGTGACAGACTAGCGGCGGATTTCACTTTACTCTCCGTGTGCTTGTATGGAATCTTTACTCACTAATCCATCTAATCTGGCACATTATGTCGTCTTAGTGCGAACCAGATAACGTTCATGGGCACTCTATCGAACGCCTTTTTGAGATCAGAAAGGTAATATGCTGTGGCTTAAGCTTCTCGCGATGTTTTTCTATCAACTGCCTTAATGTGTGAATGGCGTCTATCGTTCTACATCCCTTCACAAATCCAGTTTAGTTCACTGTAATATCCACAATAAGCAGACGTCTTCGCTCGATTACTCTCTCCAGAATCTTCATCGTCTGCGATAATAGCCTAACCAGGCGATAGTTTGAGCAATCTGCTGGACTTACCTTTTGCTTCCAAATATGTACAGTCACACTCCCCGCCCAGTCACGAGGCATTTGTCTTCCCCCTAATATCCTGTTTAAGAACGCTGTGAGTAATTCCACCGGTTGCCAGCATGACGACTTCCACAATTTTGATGGTATATTGTTTGTGCCTGTAGCCTTTTTCGGCCGTGAATTATTTAGGGCAGCTGTGAGTTCTTCCTTATTGATTTCTCCCATAGGACCGAGAGCAGGGTTGATACAGAGAATCGGTGGTTGAGGAAATTTATTTGTGCTGATCATCTCGTAGTGTATCCTCCATATTTCACACACAATTTTCTTATCGTTTGTGAGTTTTCCGGCACTGTCATTGATACCATGAAAACGCCCAATGGCGTCCTTCACTTCCTCGATCCACATCCAGGCACATGTTTCTATTTCACGCCTTCCAGCCTTTACCACTCCGCAGTATTTCTTCGCAGACCTATGTATTTGATCCTTCACATGTGTCCACGTCTCTTCTATCGTTATGATGGGAAGCAGAACAATGTTTCCGATAAGATCCATATTGCATTATTTCATCCGCCACCACTTTATCTGTTCTGGTCCATTGCGTGGTAGCATCGTCGACTTCTTATTCATAAACCGTATCTTGCAGATAACTGGTCTGTGTTAAGTCGCAACAGTTTCGTATGGACTCACCTTGCAATCCAGGACAGTTTTAAAGTATCTTCTTTTTACGAGACAGTAATAGATCTGAGATATTGCGCTTTCGCTATTGAACGTTGCTAGATGTGATACCCTTTTTTGGAACCAAGTTGATCACCATTAATTTATTGGCGTCTGCGAACTCGAGGATTCGCGTTCCTTCATTGTTTTGGTCGCCATATATATTCGATGGTCTTTGGGGCTATTTTTACCCTTAGCCGAGTTAGCAAGAGTTCTAGTTTGCCCTTTGACACTATGGGTTCGTTTGGTCACGAATATCTCAAGAAGACACGTATTGATATTAATTATGTCACTGATGATTAAAGGAGTCGGCCCATGAATAATGTTAACACCCTCGTGATTCGCTGTGGTATGTTCGGAAATATTTGTGGCCCTCTTACAGGGGGTAATTTAGGTAATTTTTGTTGAGTAGTGTTTGTTCTTGAAGGAGTGACAATCTCGTTTATTTTAGTGGCTCTTCTCAACGTAGTAGTTTGAGTATTTTCGGCCCGTCATAGTGGTGTGTGGAAACTTTGACCAGGTTTGAGTATGGGTATCCTTCTTTGTCAGAGGAAAATCGTAATTTCTCTATTCTATTCTTCGAGTTAGTATTAGTTTTCTTACTACTGGACTTGGAGGTCGCTTTGATCTTGTTAATACCTGCTGCCGTACTTACATTAGCTGTATATGTGGAAGGATGTCTCGTAGTACTTGTAATCTTGTATTCCATAGGAACGTTTTATGAATAGTATAGGGGGAGTTTAAGGTGGGTGTATTTAGAGCTTAGGTTAAATAAACTTTGAATTTTCAACGTAATACGTATGTGTATGGTATTTCCTATGGGAATACTCCTAGTTAGCATATATAAGAATGGACTAGAGTATCCTTATAAGTAGATGTAGGGTATTTTTTATAGGAATACTCCTAAGTAATATATACAGGAATGGGCTAGATTAGTCATAGAGATGCGTAATATATTATGCATGACATAAGCGGACGATTTGACAGTAAATATGGCATTATTGGATGTTAAGGATGAGTAGACATGCTTGGTAGTCTGTTGTGTACTATCTTATTCCTTTTAAACTGGTTGCTGTGTAAGAGCTCAAAAAATTATAAAAAATCGGAATTTTGGCTTGCATGCTAAAAAATTGTGTTTTAATGATTCATTTACATTGAATTGAGGGTATTGGGTCATTTGCAGGCCATCGAGCTGGTTAGCGCTGTTTTTTTTGCATTAGAGGTGAGAGTGGCTAATCTTTAATAGGTGTAGGAGCATGCAATTTTTCGTAATTGGGGAGAATTAAAGTATTCCACTGTAATTTAAGTGAATGAGGGTTTTGTAAGTTTTTGGAGAGGTGAGCTTGTTGGCCAGAAGAGCGGATTTTGAAAGCCTATAAGAGAAGACAATGGTGGTTAGGTGTGTAGGGTGGGGTGTTTGGGGGCCTTTTTGGCTGTGAAGAGTTTGAGGTTAATGGGGTAGTTGGTTGTTTATGAGATAATGTGCATATCGCTTTTAGTAAGTGTGATCTTGGGTGATGGTATGTGCGTAGGAGTGAGGGATATTCTGTTGGTGGGGATTGATGATTTCCGTATTGGCCGTGGGGGTGTTTTTGAGGGGGTATGTTCGGAGATTGCGAGTGTTTGGTGGCAATAGGGTGTGAGCTGTTTCATTAGGGATGTGGTAAGTGTGATTTTTGTCATTATGGGGGTTCTTCTGCTTTTTGAGCAGGCTTTTGTTTTAGCTTCACTCTAGTTGTTAGGTGTGTACTTTATGCTTTTGGTTTTTCATTGGGGGTATTGAATGTGCTATCAAAAAATTAGAAATGAGGGATAATTCGGTAGTTATGTTGTTAGTTGGTATTGTCATATTAGGTGTTATAGTGTGAGAAGCTGGGGATTTGGAAGGTAAGTATTTTAGGGATGTTATGATGCAGATTATGGAGTTGATTATGATATTAATATCTACGACAGATTTTTGGGTGGGGTTTTATGTGGCGTATGAGGAGTTTGTATTTCCTTTGATCCGTTACGTGTTGGTGTGAGGGTTAAATTATGAACGTAGAGTAGATGTCTGGATCTTGTGATTTAAACAGTCTTGTTTTCCACATCCCTATTATAATCTTGATTTTATGGGCCAAGGAGATGGTTTGCCTATATGGGTGGTTACGTAAGGTGAATGTATACGCCCCTAAGCTTCACATCAAAGTGCATATTTTAACAGAAAATTGCCTAAGCTTCACAACTTATTTAAACGTAAGCCTGATTTTAACAAAGATGTATTGTTTATTGTAAATAATGTGAAGAGGTATATGTAGGTCAAACTGGTCAAGGTATGGTTAAACGTGTTTATTACAACATAATTATAATATGCACAAGGGGAACACTTCTACTGCTGTTGTTCAGCATTTTGTGAGTTTGAGTCATTGTATTGATTTCGAAAATGCATTTATATTTTATCAGTTGAAAATAACTTGTTATCTCACCTTATTCAAAAAGCGTATTATATCTGAAAAGAATCTAATTTAATGCTTAATAATAAATCCGATTTTAACCTTAAATTAAATTATAATTAATTATTCCAATGTTACATTATTTTAATTTTTTAATTTGAATGTTTTTATCATTGTTTTACGATTTTGTTTTGAATGTTTTCTTTTAATTTACTTATTCATTTTTTCTGTTTTGTTTGTTTCAATGTGTGTTGTTCAATTTTGTGTTGTAGGTATGTTTTGTTGTTTGGCATTTTCTTTTTAAGTAATAATGCGGGGCACATCAATACTTGTATTTTTGGATAAATGTAAACTTTTTAAATTGTGTAAACATTAAAAAATTTAAAAAGATGATGATAATGGGAGCTATTGAAATATTGTACTGTTAAACAAAGGGTAATTTTTTCTTTTTCGTTCCCTTAAAACTATTTAATCGAAAATGGAAGGAGACTCTGGATTTAGTGTGCACTATATATTATAATTAATTAAAATTAATTTTAATTATTATATAAAATTAATTTCAATTATTCTGAAATAAAATTAATTAATTTCACTTATATAAAAAATATTGCTTGAAAATTTTATGTTTAGGTAAGATTATGATTAATGTGCATATTTTTACATTTTTTAATTCTTCATTTTTAAAACGATCGTAGACATATACTTATAATTTAATTCAATATGTAGATAAACTCATGTATCCATTTTATTGATGCATTATTTAAAAATATTGAAACTTGATCTGGAAGAAATTACGCACATTTAAAAAAACTTGGTATAACCTTCGATCTACTCCCTTAAGGGGGAGAGGGGGGGGGCAAAGTCTTTACGAATATGCTCGACGCCATCCGCAATCAAGCGTCATTCTGAGATAAGCCAGCCCTTCAATTGTATTATCAAAGCGCTGGCTATCGAAGCGTCATGCATCTTAAAAAATACTTCACCCCATTTCCTCGTCCATTAAGGGGGAAATATTTAAACACTATCGATCCTCCTCCTCATGGGAAGGGGGATGAAGGGTTTATTATTGCACTAATAAAATATATCCATAATCCCCCTTCCTCATGTGTCTAAATTTTAATATTTCACTAAATTAATAAGATAAATAGATGATTTTATTTTGAATAAATAATTGATTTTATACAATTTGATAAGTAATTATAGTTTTTTAAAATCTGCCAAAATATTTATAAGGTGCTTGAACACATTACGAGCTTTATTTGATTGTCTCCATAAAATTCTATAAAATATGAGTAAATCATTTCTCTATACGTCCTACATTTAATCTTGTTGCGTCTTTTAAGAGTTCTCCGAAAACTTTCAATAGATTTAGTATAATGCCCTTCCTCTGAAGGGCATTATTTCCTTCAATCTTATTTATTCCAACATAGACCTTTCACATATCCGATCTAATAATATATCCCAGATTAATAAATTCATTTATACGTTTATCGACAGCAGATAGAAATACTTCTTTTGTTTCTCAACAAATTCCTACGAAAACCCACTGGATATATATGGCCCCTGTTATATTTTCGACGACTATAAACTGTTTCATCGATTGCAACTGTTAGTCCACATCCACCAATAAACTTCGTGAACTACGTAACAAATCGAATTCACATATTTTAAAATAGTTTCGACATTCTAAAACTGTGTTTTGTGCAATATCTAGTTCACATTTGCCTAATTTAATGATCCTAATTCGTGAACCCAGCAATAAGCAAGCGAAATAATTTTTCGGAATTCTAAACGCAAGCCATTTGACCACTTAATCTTTCTAATTGATACCGATTCATTGCATTTGGTACAATTAAGTTGAGCCGCTGAGCTATGGATGACTAGTTGCGTTGTGTTTTCGTTGACAATTATTTTCTGTAAGCATAATAATTATTTCGTAACCAATAAAAACAATCAAAAGTTATAATTTACCTTCTAGAAGAACATTTCTTTCTTGGCGAAAAGCAATAACATCCTCTTCATTTCTAATCGTTTCGATTAAAGAAATAATATTAAAACGGCTCATCTAAAATTTTTTTAAAATGAGTGTAACCTTTATTGTATTTATGTATTTGGCCTCGCTGCTATATTGGGCTGTGGAATATGAACCGAAACATGATAGCATAGCATTTCCCCTGATGATCTCTAATCCTTATTATGATACCTCGTTTATTATTTATTAGTAAATTCATAACAATTGACTTTTATTTTAAATTTCAATTTTAAATTTTGACTTGATATAAATTATATAAAATCTTATAACATTTATTTATTACCTATAATTGTTTATTGTTTAATTATTAAATTTCAATTTAGCATTATTGTTGTTATTATTATTTAAAAATAATAATATTAAAAAAATATTTTAAACAGTTTAAAATATGCATCTATTAAATTATTTAAATGATTTTGAAGAAAGCCAATATCGTTACAAATTGTTGCAATTCTTAAAATTTCATTATTTAATGTATTATATTTTATATTATATGGTATGCATGAATGCTCATGCAAAAATACGTTTCTTGTAAATTTAAATATATCATCTTTACTATATAAATTAATAGTAGTTTTAATTGATGTTAATTTAATGGTGCATCAGTCCTGGCCTCGCTTACAAAACACTGAATGCAATTGAACGCCTACACCATAAAGACATTAAGTTATTCATTTTGCTTGCACATTGTTGTAATTTTTATTGTTTTTTCTTTTGTAATTGTTAAAACATCAGCTATAATTGCTAAGATATTAACAAATGTTCATATCAAAATATATATCTTTTTTATCATCAATATTGGTTTTGTTAAGAATGAGGCTACCTGGATAAATTTGCTCGCTTATTGAATAAAAATTGTTAGAGTTAAATACACATATATCATCAATATATCGAAACACATAATTCATATCTATATATAATTTAGATTTATTTTTTAAACAGCTATGAACAAATTCATATTATATAAAACTTAAAAACAAGTCAGCTATAATTGGGCTACTATTACCACTCATTGGAACACCTTTTACTTGTCTAAATATAGATGTCCTTACTTTTAAATAATTTGATTTATCAAAATATTTAAGGATTCTATTAATTCAATTTTATCCATATATTTATATTTACTTGATGGTTTAATTTTTGTTAGATAGGCGTTATAGTTATCATAGCATATATATGTATTTCTATTTCAATGTATTTGTTGATTTAAATATTTTGCTATTTTCTGTTTGATTTTATTTTAATTTTTAAATTCATTTATTTTATTCTTATAACATTATTAATTAAAACGGCGAAGTATAAAACATAAATATGTGTAGCAAATATAATTTATCTAATTATTATTTCCTTGATTTAATGTCCTATGATATTTTAATTAATAAAGATGTTTATGTTGTAAATGTGCTGATTTGCTTCACAAAGAAAAACACTTTGTTTTTGAGTCAGATCAGCTAACTGAGTCTACGTATTTTATGCTATATAAATATGAAAATAATGATAAATAATACTGGATAATAAATAATTACATAAGATTTTATATACTAAATATTTATATAACGATAGAATTTATTATTAAAATTTAAAATAAAAGTCATTTTTATGAATTGACTAATAAATAACAGACAATGCATCAGAATAAGAATTAGAGGTCATCAGGAGGAACTGCTATGTTATCAAGTTTCGGCCCCTAACTCCTCGACCCAACATCGCAGCGTGGCCTAATACGTGTTAAGGAGTATTTCATCTGATTAAATTTGATAATCTAGTGTATCTTATTCTAACACAAATTATATTATTTATTATCCATCTACAAAGATTTAAAATAAATTCAATTTTAATGAATTGACTAATAAATAATATACGATGCATCCGAATAAGTAATAGAAAAGGTCATTAGATACCAAGTGTTCAAAAGCAAATAATCAGGTAATTAACAATTCTTAATTCCAACAATTGTTGATATTATCAGAATTAATTTGTATTACTTCTGATAATTGTGATCAATGGTATGCATCTACTCATTCTCTAATCTTACAATAAGTCATCGGCAGTATGCTACATACACGTATCTATTCAGCTGCTAATATAATACTTACATCTAACGTTTAGTTTATATTTATGTTAGCTGATGATCAATCGACTCGTATGCTGCTTCAAAGTTCTACTGAATGAAATGCTGTAGTATAATGTTGTGATCGTTCGATTCCTCATACTGCTTCAGAATTCTACTAAATGAAAGGCTATATTTTGACCATCTTACAAATGCATCGAACCTTATCAGATTTTAAATTAAATTTGTGATCTGAGTGTTATAAAATTACAAATTTCAAGGTCATATCCGTAGCAGCATTCACGTCAGATTTTAGGTCTTTTAAACAAAGGACGAGGTATAAGTTGAAAAAATGTAAGTTTAACTCGAAAAACGTTTTGCGTAAAAATTATTTTTTAATGTCAAGCATGTAAAATAGCATTCATTTGAATAAGTCGAGCTCTTACAAACAATTACGCTTTTTGCGTAAATATGATGTTTTATTTTCGTAAGGACCGAAAAGTAGCTTGAATTTATTATCAACTTTTAATAAGACGAGCTTGTACTGTATACAACATAAATTAAAAAAAATAAATATTTTTAAGCGTTAATAATTTGCTATTTAGCAATTTGTCAACTAATAGTTCGATTTATATTCGTATTATTCGAATGTAGTACGTGGTTTTGCGCATTTTATAAAACAAAACATTATGTTCAATCGAATCAGGTGATGTGTCTTATTGGTGAAAATGTGAGTTATAACATAATGAGTAATACAGACAGTTGAACATATACAAGATGGGTGTGCTGGATAAATTAATTGGTTTTGTAGTCGTTAAGTTACCATCTACCTTCATTTAATTATCAGTAACGCATTTAAGCAGAGAAAACACAAGTTAAAATTATACTTCTATTTTATATAAGTTTAATGAATAAAATCTATATTTAATTAGCAATCTGTGTTCTTAATGTTGGCTATTGTATATATTAGTTTTAAATAAACGTCCGATTACTCTAATTACATAGAGAAGTGCCGTTATCTATTCAGAAGGATAAATGTAGACTCCGTGTGTTTAAAAGCAAAAAAACAATAAGTACTTATATAATGCGAATAGCCAAAATGTGATAATGCGTTGATTCCGATAATGATCCAGTTTAAAGATTGTATTGTGACATGTATTTTTCATGTGAATTTTGGTAATTAATTTAATTTACAAATAAAAAAAGCTTAACTTCTTCATTTTTAACTTCATTAAAAATTTCATTATTTAATGTATAATATTTAATATTATATGGTATAAAGGAATGCTCATGCAAAAATATATTTATTGTAATTTTAAATATGTCATCTTTACGATATAAATTAATAGTAGTTTAAATTGATGCTAATTAAATGCTCATATCTAGATATATATCTTTTTTATCATCAATATTGGTTTTGTTAAGAATAAGGCTACTTGGATAAATTTGTCCGCTTATTGAATAAAAATTGCTAGAATTAAATACATATATCATCAATATATCGAAACACATAATTCATATCTATATATAATTTAGATTTATTTTTTAAACAGCTATGAACAAATTCATATTATATAAAACTTAAAAACAAGTCAGCTATAATTGGGCTACTATTACCACTCATTGGAACACCTTTTACTTGTCTAAATATAGATGTCCTTACTTTTAAATAATATTGATTTATCAAATATTATTTAAGGCTTTTATTAATTTAATTTTATCCATATATTTATATTTACTTGATTGTTTAATTTTTGTTAGATAGGCGATATAGTTATTATAACATATATATGTATATATTTTCCGAATATAAGATTAATTAATTTTACTAGCGCTTCTTTAATATCTACTAAATCTAGATTTGTATAAAGCGTACTAAAATCGTACGTATTTATATTCTGAAAATTTATTCCTTTTGTGTGTTCTAAAAATTCTTTTGTAGAATTAATGCTGAAATAGTGTTTTATACCTGTAATTATTTCAATTACCTTACAATATTTTTTGAAGTGTGCTTTAATTACTTTAACATTTTATTGATATAGACAGAAAGTGGTTTTAATGTACATATATATAAACGAGCGAAGTATAAACGAGTGAAGAATGACGGGGCAGCCAAACATTGCATAGAAAATGAAAACCATAAGATGGAAACGATAATTATTGAGGCAAATGCTCTTGACACGGCTAAGCGTAAACAAAGGGAAATGTTTTGGATCGGACAACTCATGGCAGACCAACAATTAAATGCCGAGCACATATATCACTTGCCGTGAATATATGAGTTCCGAAATTGGGTTATTTATATTTCTCTCTGTTAGTTGCATTGAACAATTTGATTTTCATTACTATTTTTTGTGCTAATCAGAACTGTAAATTTTTGTAGATGTACTGAAGAAGGGCAGTTAGCCCGAAAGCTTTACAAGAAATTGCTCTTGGTCTTCATTTCCTGTTTTTTTTATCTACTTACGGCAATTATTACTCATGTATCATTCAATGGATGATCCGGGACAGTGTCAGTTTTCCACAAA